>OVBN01000217.1:0-16439 GCA_900406565.1 Turritis glabra
GAAATAAGGAAAAGTGGTTTAGAGAATGTGGAACTCAAATGGACCATTCTCTCTTACAATTTTGTGCGATATCTGCATCCTCTACGAGCCGGGTAACCCTTAAACACTCTGAACTTCACCTCTCAATAGCCTTAAATCCCTTAGCGTCGTCTACCCTGAATAGTGCTTGTAGCGAGAAGCTCACGCAACCTTTAATGAATGTGAAGAGTTTATGTTTGGAAAATGAAACTAGGTTGAGAATGTGTTGAGAGGTTTTGGTAAAGCTTTGCTATTCATATTCTGGATTATGTGGTCTGCAGGTTGAGGGTTGTTTACTCGGTTCACTGAGGATGAGAGAGTTCCGCGTTTTCAAACCTTCTCTTTCACTTGGTCTTCAATTTGTTTGAGGACAAACAAAGATCTAAGTCTGGAGAATTATATAATGCGTTTTTGCGCATTCTAACCTTTGTTTTGTAGGTATTTATCGAGTCTTTTATTTTATTTTGAGTCATTTTAGGTCTAAAAGGTGGCTGGAATGGAGGATTGAAGCTCACGGAGAGACTTGGCGAAAATAGAGGAAAAGTGGTTTAGAGAATGTGGAACTCAAATGGACCCATTCTCTCTTACAATTTTGTGCGATATCCTGCATCCTCTACGAGCGCCGGTAACCCTTAAACACTCTGAACTTCACCTCTCAATAGCCTTAAATCCCTTAGCGTCGTCTACCCTGAATAGTGCTTGTAGCGAGAAGCTCACGCAACCTTTAATGAATGTGAAGAGTTTATGTTTGGAAAATGAAACTAGGTTGAGAATGTGTTGAGAGGTTTTGGTAAAGCTTTGCTATTCATATTCTGGATTATGTGGTCTGCAGGTTGAGGGTTGTTTACTCGGTTCACTGAGGATGAGAGAGTTCCCGCGTTTTCAAACCTTCTCTTTCACTTGGTCTTCAATTTGTTTGAGGACAAACAAAGATCTAAGTCTGGGAGAATTGATATAATGCGTTTTTGGCGCATTCTAACCTTTGTTTTGTAGGTATTTATCGAGTCTTTTATTTTATTTTGAGTCATTTTAGGTCTAAAAGGTGGCTGGAATGGAGGATTGAAGCTCACGGAGAGACTTGGCGAAAATAGAGGAAAAGTGGTTTAGAGAATGTGGAACTCAAATGGACCCATTCTCTCTTACAATTTTGTGCATATCCTGCATCCTCTACGACCGGATAACCCTTAAACACTCTGAACTTCACCTCTCAATAGCCTTAAATCCATAGCGTCGCTACCCTTTAATGAATGTGAAGAGTTTATGTTTGGAAAATGAAACTAGGTTGAGAATGTGTTGAGAGGTTTTGGTAAAGCTTTGCTATTCATATTCTGGATTATGTGGTCTGCAGGTTGAGGTTGTTTACTCGGTTCACTGAGGATGAGAGAGTTCCCGCTTTTCAAACCCTTCTCTTTCACTTGGTCTTCAATTTGTTTGAGGACAAAAAAGATCTAAGTCTGGGGAATTGATATAATTTTTTGGCGCATTCTAACCTTTGTTTTGTAGGTATTTATCGAGTCTTTTATTTTATTTTGAGTCATTTTAGGTCTAAAAGGTGGCTGGAATGGAGGATTGAAGCTCAGAGAGACTTGGCGAAAATGAGGAAAAGTGGTTTAGAGAATGTGGAACTCAAATGGACCCATTCTCTCTTACAATTTTGTGCATATCCTGCATCCTCTACGAGCGCCGGGTAACCCTTAAACACTCTGAACTTCACCTCTCAATAGCCTTAAATCCCTTAGCGTCGTCTACCCTGAATAGTGCTTGTAGCGAGAAGCTCACGCAACCTTTAATGAATGTGAAGAGTTTATGTTTGGAAAATGAAACTAGGTTGAGAATGTGTTGAGAGGTTTTGGTAAAGCTTTGCTATTCATATTCTGGATTATGTGGTCTGCAGGTTGAGGGTTGTTTACTCGGTTCACTGAGGATGAGAGAGTTCCCGCGTTTTCAAACCCTTCTCTTTCACTTGGTCTTCAATTTGTTTGAGGACAAACAAAGATCTAAGTCTGGGGAATTTATATAATGCGTTTTTGCGCATTCTAACCTTTGTTTTGTAGGTATTTATCGAGTCTTTAATTTTATTTTGAGTCATTTTAGGTCTAAAAGGTGGCTGGAATGGAGGATTGAGCTCACGAAGAGACTTGGCGAAAATAGAGGAAAAGTGGTTTAGAGAATGTGGAACTCAAATGGACCCATTCTCTCTTACAATTTTGTGCCATATCCTGCATCCTCTACGAGCACCGGATAACCCTTAACACTTCAACACTGTGAACTTCACCTCTCAATAGCCTTAAATCCCTTAGCGTCGTCTACCCTGAATAGTGCTTGTAGCGAGAAGCTCACGCAACCTTTAATGAATGTGAAGAGTTTATGTTTGGAAAATGAAACTAGGTTGAGAATGTGTTGAGAGGTTTTGGTAAAGCTTTGCTATTCATATTGTGGATTATGTGGTCTGCAGGTTGAGGGTTGTTTACTCAGTTCTCTGAGGATGAGAGAGTTCCCGCGTTTTCAAACCGTTCTCTTCCACTTGGTCTTCAATTTGTTTGAGGACAAACAAAGATCTAAGTCTGGAGAATTTATATAATGCGTTTTTGCGCATTCTAACCTTTGTTTTGTAGGTATTTCGAGTCTTTTATTTTATTTTGAGTCATTTTAGGTCTAAAAGGTGGCTGGAATGGAGGATTGAAACTCACGGAGAGACTTGGCGAAAATGGAGGAAAAGTGGTTTAGAGAATGTGGAACTCAAATGGACCCATTCTCTCTTACAATTTTGTGCGATATCCTGCATCCTCTACGAGCGCCGGGTAACCCTTAAACACTCTGAACTTCACCTCTCAATAGCCTTAAATCCCTTAGCGTCGTCTACCCTGAATAGTGCTTGTAGCGAGAAGCTCACGCAACCTTTAATGAATGTGAAGAGTTTATGTTTGGAAAATGAAACTAGGTTGAGAATGTGTTGAGAGGTTTTGGTAAAGCTTTGCTATTCATATTCTGGATTATGTGGTCTGCAGGTTGAGGGTTGTTTACTCGGTTCACTGAGGATGAGAGAGTTCCCGCGTTTTCAAACCCTTCTCTTTCACTTGGTCTTCAATTTGTTTGAGGACAAACAAAGATCTAAGTCTGGGAATTGATATAATGTTTTTGGCGCATTCTAACCTTTGTTTTGTAGGTATTATCGAGTCTTTTATTTTATTTTGAGTCATTTTAGGTCTAAAAGGTGGCTGGAATGGAGGATTGAAGCTCACGGAGAGACTTGGCGAAAATGGAGGAAAAGTGGTTTAGAGAATGTGGAACTCAAATGGACCATTCTCTCTTACAATTTTGTGCGATATCCTGCATCCTCTACGAGCGCCGGTAACCCTTAAACACTCTGAACTTCAGCTCTCAATAGCCTTAAATCCCATAGCGTCGTCTACCCTGAATAATGAATGTGAAGAGTTTATGTTTGGAAAATGAAACTAGGTTGAGAATGTGTTGAGAGGTTTTGGTAAAGCTTTGCTATTCATATTCTGGATTATGTGGTCTGCAGGTTGAGGGTTGTTTACTCGGTTCACTGAGGATGAGAGAGTTCCCGCGTTTTCAAACCCTTCTCTTTCACTTGGTCTTGAATTTGTTTGAGGACAAACAAAGATCTAAGTCTGGGGAATTGATATAATGCGTTTTTGACGCATTCTAACCTTTGTTTTAGGTAATTATCGAGTCTTTTATTTTATTTTGAGTCATTTTAGGCTCACGGAGAGACTTGGCGAAAATGAGGAAAAGTGGTTTAGAGAATGTGGAACTCAAATGGACCCATTCTCTCTTACAATTTTGTGCGATATCCTGCATCCTCTACGAGCGCCGGGTAACCCTTAAACACTCTGAACTTCACCTCTCAATAGCCTTAAATCCCTTAGCGTCGTCTACCCTGAATAGTGCTTGTAGCGAGAAGCTCACGCAACCTTTAATGAATGTGAAGAGTTTATGTTTGGAAAATGAAACTAGGTTGAGAATGTGTTGAGAGGTTTTGGTAAAGCTTTGCTATTCATATTCTGGATTATGTGGTCTGCAGGTTGAGGGTTTTTACTCGGTTCACTGAGGATGAGAGAGTTCCCGCGTTTTCAAACCCTTCTCTTTCACTTGGTCTTGAATTTGTTTGAGGACAAACAAAGATCTAAGTCTGGGGAATTGATATAATGTTTTTGCATTCTAACCTTTGTTTTGTAGGTATTATATCGAGTCTTTTATTTTATTTTGAGTCATTTTAGGTCTAAAAGGTGGCTGGAATGGAGGATTGAAGCTCACGGAGAGACTTGGCGAAAATGAGGAAAAGTGGTTTAGAGAATGTGGAACTCAAATGGACCCATTCTCTCTTACAATTTTGTGCGATATCCTGCATCCTCTACGAGCGCCGGGTAACCCTTAAACACTCTGAACTTCACCTCTCAATAGCCTTAAATCCCTTAGCGTCGTCTACCCTGAATAGTGCTTGTAGCGAGAAGCTCACGCAACCTTTAATGAATGTGAAGAGTTTATGTTTGGAAAATGAAACTAGGTTGAGAATGTGTTGAGAGGTTTTGGTAAAGCTTTGCTATTCATATTCTGGATTATGTGGTCTGCAGGTTGAGGGTTGTTTACTCGGTTCACTGAGGATGAGAGAGTTCCCGCGTTTTCAAACCCTTCTCTTTCACTTGGTCTTGAATTTGTTTGAGGACAAACAAAGATCTAAGTCTGGGGAATTGATATAATGCGTTTTTGACGCATTCTAACCTTTGTTTTGTAGGTATTATCGAGTCTTTTATTTTATTTTGAGTCATTTTAGGTCTAAAAGGTGGCTGGAATAGGATTGAAGCTCACGGAGAGACTTGGCGAAAATGGAGGAAAAGTGGTTTAGAGAATGTGGAACTCAAATGGACCCATTCTCTCTTACAATTTTGTGCGATATCCTGCATCCTCTACGAGCGCCGGTAACCCTTAAACACTCTGAACTTCACCTCTCAATAGCCTTAAATCCCTTAGCGTCGTCTACCCTGAATAGTGCTTGTAGCGAGAAGCTCACGCAACCTTTAATGAATGTGAAGAGTTTATGTTTGGAAAATGAAACTAGGTTGAGAATGTGTTGAGAGGTTTTGGTAAAGCTTTGCTATTCATATTCTGGATTATGTGGTCTGCAGGTTGAGGGTTTTTACTCGGTTCACTGAGGATGAGAGAGTTCCCGCGTTTTCAAACCCTTCTCTTTCACTTGGTCTTGAATTTGTTTGAGGACAAACAAAGATCTAAGTCTGGGGAATTGATATAATGCGTTTTTGACGCATTCTAACCTTTGTTTTGTAGGTAATTATCGAGTCTTTTATTTTATTTTGAGTCATTTTAGGTCTAAAAGGTGGCTGGAATGGAGGATTGAAGCTCACGGAGAGACTTGGCGAAAATGAGGAAAAGTGGTTTAGAGAATGTGGAACTCAAATGGACCCATTCTCTCTTACAATTTTGTGCGATATCCTGCATCCTCTACGAGCGCCGTAACCCTTAAACACTCTGAACTTCACCTCTCAATAGCCTTAAATCCCTTAGCGTCGTCTACCCTGAATAGTGCTTGTAGCGAGAAGCTCACGCAACCTTTAATGAATGTGAAGAGTTTATGTTTGGAAAATGAAACTAGGTTGAGAATGTGTTGAGAGGTTTTGGTAAAGCTTTGCTATTCATATTCTGGATTATGTGGTCTGCAGGTTGAGGGTTGTTTACTCGGTTCACTGAGGATGAGAGAGTTCCCGCGTTTTCAAACCCTTCTCTTTCACTTGGTCTTGAATTTGTTTGAGGACAAACAAAGATCTAAGTCTGGGGAATTGATATAATGCGTTTTTGACGCATTCTAACCTTTGTTTTGTAGGTAATTATCGAGTCTTTTATTTTATTTTGAGTCATTTTAGGTCTAAAAGGTGGCTGGAATGGAGGATTGAAGCTCACGGAGAGACTTGGCGAAAATGGAGGAAAGTGGTTTAGAGAATGTGGAACTCAAATGGACCCATTCTCTCTTACAATTTTGTGATATCCTGCATCCTCTACGAGCGCCGGGTAACCCTTAAACACTCTGAACTTCACCTCTCAATAGCCTTAAATCCCTTAGCGTCGTCTACCCTGAATAGTGCTTGTAGCGAGAAGCTCACGCAACCTTTAATGAATGTGAAGAGTTTATGTTTGGAAAATGAAACTAGGTTGAGAATGTGTTGAGAGGTTTTGGTAAAGCTTTGCTATTCATATTCTGGATTATGTGGTCTGCAGGTTGAGGGTTGTTTACTCGGTTCACTGAGGATGAGAGAGTTCCCGTTTTCAAACCCTTCTCTTTCACTTGGTCTTGAATTTGTTTGAGGACAAACAAAGATCTAAGTCTGGGGAATTGATATAATGCGTTTTTGACGCATTCTAACCTTTGTTTTGTAGGTATTATCGAGTCTTTTATTTTATTTTGAGTCATTTTAGGTCTAAAAGGTGGCTGGAATGGAGGATTGAAGCTCACGGAGAGACTTGGCGAAAATGGAGGAAAAGTGGTTTAGAGAATGTGGAACTCAAATGGACCCATTCTCTCTTACAATTTTGTATATCCTGCATCCTCTACGAGCGCCGGGTAACCCTTAAACACTCTGAACTTCACCTCTCAATAGCCTTAAATCCCTTAGCGTCGTCTACCCTGAATAGTGCTTGTAGCGAGAAGCTCACGCAACCTTTAATGAATGTGAAGAGTTTATGTTTGGAAAATGAAACTAGGTTGAGAATGTGTTGAGAGGTTTTGGTAAAGCTTTGCTATTCATATTCTGGATTATGTGGTCTGCAGGTTGAGGGTTGTTTACTCGGTTCACTGAGGATGAGAGAGTTCCCGCGTTTTCAAACCCTTCTCTTTCACTTGGTCTTGAATTTGTTTGAGGACAAACAAAGATCTAAGTCTGGGGAATTGATATAATGCGTTTTTGGCGCATTCTAACCTTTGTTTTAGGTATTATCGAGTCTTTTATTTTATTTTGAGTCATTTTAGGTCTAAAAGGTGGCTGGAATGGAGGATTGAAGCTCACGGAGAGACTTGGCGAAAATGGAGGAAAAGTGGTTTAGAGAATGTGGAACTCAAATGGACCCATTCTCTCTTACAATTTTGTGCGATATCCTGCATCCTCTACGAGCGCCGGGTAACCCTTAAACACTCTGAACTTCACCTCTCAATAGCCTTAAATCCCTTAGCGTCGTCTACCCTGAATAGTGCTTGTAGCGAGAAGCTCACGCAACCTTTAATGAATGTGAAGAGTTTATGTTTGGAAAATGAAACTAGGTTGAGAATGTGTTGAGAGGTTTTGGTAAAGCTTTGCTATTCATATTCTGGATTATGTGGTCTGCAGGTTGAGGGTTGTTTACTCGGTTCACTGAGGATGAGAGAGTTCCCGCGTTTTCAAACCCTTCTCTTTCACTTGGTCTTGAATTTGTTTGAGGACAAACAAAGATCTAAGTCTGGGGAATTGATATAATGCGTTTTTGACGCATTCTAACCTTTGTTTTGTAGGTATTATCGAGTCTTTTTTTTTTTTGAGTCATTTTAGGTCTAAAAGGTGGCTGGAATGGAGGATTGAAGCTCACGGAGAGACTTGGCGAAAATGGAGGAAAAGTGGTTTAGAGAATGTGGAACTCAAATGGACCCATTCTCTCTTACAATTTTGTGCGATATCCTGCATCCTCTACGAGCGCCGGGTAACCCTTAAACACTCTGAACTTCACCTCTCAATAGCCTTAAATCCCTTAGCGTCGTCTACCCTGAATAGTGCTTGTAGCGAGAAGCTCACGCAACCTTTAATGAATGTGAAGAGTTTATGTTTGGAAAATGAAACTAGGTTGAGAATGTGTTGAGAGGTTTTGGTAAAGCTTTGCTATTCATATTCTGGATTATGTGGTCTGCAGGTTGAGGGTTGTTTACTCGGTTCACTGAGGATGAGAGAGTTCCCGCGTTTTCAAACCCTTCTCTTTCACTTGGTCTTGAATTTGTTTGAGGACAAACAAAGATCTAAGTCTGGGAATTGATATAATGCGTTTTTGCGCATTCTAACCTTTGTTTTGTAGGTATTATCGAGTCTTTTATTTTATTTTGAGTCATTTTAGGTCTAAAAGGTGGCTGGAATGGAGGATTGAAGCTCACGGAGAGACTTGGCGAAAATGGAGGAAAAGTGGTTTAGAGAATGTGGAACTCAAATGGACCCATTCTCTCTTACAATTTTGTGCGATATCCTGCATCCTCTACGAGCGCCGGGTAACCCTTAAACACTCTGAACTTCACCTCTCAATAGCCTTAAATCCCTTAGCGTCGTCTACCCTGAATAGTGCTTGTAGCGAGAAGCTCACGCAACCTTTAATGAATGTGAAGAGTTTATGTTTGGAAAATGAAACTAGGTTGAGAATGTGTTGAGAGGTTTTGGTAAAGCTTTGCTATTCATATTCTGGATTATGTGGTCTGCAGGTTGAGGGTTGTTTACTCGGTTCACTGAGGATGAGAGAGTTCCCGCGTTTTCAAACCCTTCTCTTTCACTTGGTCTTGAATTTGTTTGAGGACAAACAAAGATCTAAGTCTGGGGAATTGATATAATGCATTTTTGACGCATTCTAACCTTTGTTTTGTAGGTATTATCGAGTCTTTTATTTTATTTTGAGTCATTTTAGGTCTAAAAGGTGGCTGGAATGGAGGATTGAAGCTCACGGAGAGACTTGGCGAAAATGGAGGAAAAGTGGTTTAGAGAATGTGGAACTCAAATGGACCCATTCTCTCTTACAATTTTGTGATATCCTGCATCCTCTACGAGCGCCGGGTAACCCTTAAACACTCTGAACTTCACCTCTCAATAGCCTTAAATCCCTTAGCGTCGTCTACCCTGAATAGTGCTTGTAGCGAGAAGCTCACGCAACCTTTAATGAATGTGAAGAGTTTATGTTTGGAAAATGAAACTAGGTTGAGAATGTGTTGAGAGGTTTTGGTAAAGCTTTGCTATTCATATTCTGGATTATGTGGTCTGCAGGTTGAGGGTTGTTTACTCGGTTCACTGAGGATGAGAGAGTTCCCGCGTTTTCAAACCCTTCTCTTTCACTTGGTCTTGAATTTGTTTGAGGACAAACAAAGATCTAAGTCTGGGAATTGATATAATGCGTTTTTGACGCATTCTAACCTTTGTTTTGTAGGTATTATCGAGTCTTTTATTTTATTTTGAGTCATTTTAGGTCTAAAAGGTGGCTGGAATGGAGGATTGAAGCTCACGGAGAGACTTGGCGAAAATAGGAAAAGTGGTTTAGAGAATGTGGAACTCAAATGGACCCATTCTCTCTTACAATTTTGTGCGATATCCTGCATCCTCTACGAGCGCCGGGTAACCCTTAAACACTCTGAACTTCACCTCTCAATAGCCTTAAATCCCTTAGCGTCGTCTACCCTGAATAGTGCTTGTAGCGAGAAGCTCACGCAACCTTTAATGAATGTGAAGAGTTTATGTTTGGAAAATGAAACTAGGTTGAGAATGTGTTGAGAGGTTTTGGTAAAGCTTTGCTATTCATATTCTGGATTATGTGGTCTGCAGGTTGAGGGTTGTTTACTCGGTTCACTGAGGATGAGAGAGTTCCCGCGTTTTCAAACCCTTCTCTTTCACTTGGTCTTGAATTTGTTTGAGGACAAACAAAGATCTAAGTCTGGGAATTGATATAATGCGTTTTTGCATTCTAACCTTTGTTTTGTAGGTATTATCGAGTCTTTTATTTTATTTTGAGTCATTTTAGGTCTAAAAGGTGGCTGGAATGGAGGATTGAAGCTCACGGAGAGACTTGGCGAAAATGGAGGAAAAGTGGTTTAGAGAATGTGGAACTCAAATGGACCCATTCTCTCTTACAATTTTGTGCGATATCCTGCATCCTCTACGAGCGCCGGGTAACCCTTAAACACTCTGAACTTCACCTCTCAATAGCCTTAAATCCCTTAGCGTCGTCTACCCTGAATAGTGCTTGTAGCGAGAAGCTCACGCAACCTTTAATGAATGTGAAGAGTTTATGTTTGGAAAATGAAACTAGGTTGAGAATGTGTTGAGAGGTTTTGGTAAAGCTTTGCTATTCATATTCTGGATTATGTGGTCTGCAGGTTGAGGTTGTTTACTCGGTTCACTGAGGATGAGAGAGTTCCCGCGTTTTCAAACCCTTCTCTTTCACTTGGTCTTGAATTTGTTTGAGGACAAACAAAGATCTAAGTCTGGGGAATTGATATAATGCATTTTTGGCGCATTCTAACCTTTGTTTTGTAGGTATTATCGAGTCTTTTATTTTATTTTGAGTCATTTTAGGTCTAAAAGGTGCTGGAATGGAGGATTGAAGCTCACGGAGAGACTTGGCGAAAATGGAGGAAAAGTGGTTTAGAGAATGTGGAACTCAAATGGACCCATTCTCTCTTACAATTTTGTGCGATATCCTGCATCCTCTACGAGCGCCGGGTAACCCTTAAACACTCTGAACTTCACCTCTCAATAGCCTTAAATCCCTTAGCGTCGTCTACCCTGAATAGTGCTTGTAGCGAGAAGCTCACGCAACCTTTAATGAATGTGAAGAGTTTATGTTTGGAAAATGAAACTAGGTTGAGAATGTGTTGAGAGGTTTTGGTAAAGCTTTGCTATTCATATTCTGGATTATGTGGTCTGCAGGTTGAGGGTTGTTTACTCGGTTCACTGAGGATGAGAGAGTTCCCGCGTTTTCAAACCTTCTCTTTCACTTGGTCTTCAATTTGTTTGAGGACAAACAAAGATCTAAGTCTGGGGAATTTATAATACGTTTTTGGCGCATTCTAACCTTTGTTTTGTAGGTATTTATCGAGTCTTTTATTTTATTTTGAGTCATTTTAGGTCTAAAAGGTGGCTGGAATGGAGGATTGAAGCTCACGGAGAGACTTGGCGAAAATGGAGGAAAAGTGGTTTAGAGAATGTGGAACTCAAATGGACCATTCTCTCTTACAATTTTGTGCGATATCCTGCATCCTCTACGAGCCGGTAACCTTAAACACTCTGAACTTCACCTCTCAATAGCCTTAAATCCCTTAGGTCGTCTACCCTGAATAGTGCTTGTAGCGAGAAGCTCACGCAACCTTTAATGAATGTGAAGAGTTTATGTTTGGAAAATGAAACTAGGTTGAGAATGTGTTGAGAGGTTTTGGTAAAGCTTTGCTATTCATATTCTGGATTATGTGGTCTGCAGGTTGAGGGTTGTTTACTCGGTTCACTGAGGATGAGAGAGTTCCCGCGTTTTCAAACCCTTCTCTTTCACTTGGTCTTGAATTTGTTTGAGGACAAACAAAGATCTAAGTCTGGGGAATTGATATAATGCATTTTTGACGCATTCTAACCTTTGTTTTGTAGGTAATTATCGAGTCTTTTTTTTATTTTGAGTCATTTTAGGTCTAAAAGGTGGCTGGAATGGAGGATTGAAGCTCACGGAGAGACTTGGCGAAAATGGAGGAAAAGTGGTTTAGAGAATGTGGAACTCAAATGGACCCATTCTCTCTTACAATTTTGTGCGATATCCTGCATCCTCTACGAGCGCCGGGTAACCCTTAAACACTCTGAACTTCACCTCTCAATAGCCTTAAATCCCTTAGCGTCGTCTACCCTGAATAGTGCTTGTAGCGAGAAGCTCACGCAACCTTTAATGAATGTGAAGAGTTTATGTTTGGAAAATGAAACTAGGTTGAGAATGTGTTGAGAGGTTTTGGTAAAGCTTTGCTATTCATATTCTGGATTATGTGGTCTGCAGGTTGAGGGTTGTTTACTCGGTTCACTGAGGATGAGAGAGTTCCCGCGTTTTCAAACCCTTCTCTTTCACTTGGTCTTGAATTTGTTTGAGGACAAACAAAGATCTAAGTCTGGGGAATTGATATAATGCATTTTTGACGCATTCTAACCTTTGTTTTGTAGGTATTATCGAGTCTTTTTTTTATTTTGAGTCATTTTAGGTCTAAAAGGTGGCTGGAATGGAGGATTGAAGCTCACGGAGAGACTTGGCGAAAATGGAGGAAAAGTGGTTTAGAGAATGTGGAACTCAAATGGACCCATTCTCTCTTACAATTTTGTGCGATATCCTGCATCCTCTACGAGCGCCGGGTAACCCTTAAACACTCTGAACTTCACCTCTCAATAGCCTTAAATCCCTTAGCGTCGTCTACCCTGAATAGTGCTTGTAGCGAGAAGCTCACGCAACCTTTAATGAATGTGAAGAGTTTATGTTTGGAAAATGAAACTAGGTTGAGAATGTGTTGAGAGGTTTTGGTAAAGCTTTGCTATTCATATTCTGGATTATGTGGTCTGCAGGTTGAGGGTTGTTTACTCGGTTCACTGAGGATGAGAGAGTTCCCGCGTTTTCAAACCCTTCTCTTTCACTTGGTCTTGAATTTGTTTGAGGACAAACAAAGATCTAAGTCTGGGGAATTGATATAATGTTTTTGACGCATTCTAACCTTTGTTTTGTAGGTAATTATCGAGTCTTTTTTTTATTTTGAGTCATTTTAGGTCTAAAAGGTGGCTGGAATGGAGGATTGAAGCTCACGGAGAGACTTGGCGAAAATGGAGGAAAAGTGGTTTAGAGAATGTGGAACTCAAATGGACCCATTCTCTCTTACAATTTTGTGCGATATCCTGCATCCTCTACGAGCGCCGGGTAACCCTTAAACACTCTGAACTTCACCTCTCAATAGCCTTAAATCCCTTAGCGTCGTCTACCCTGAATAGTGCTTGTAGCGAGAAGCTCACGCAACCTTTAATGAATGTGAAGAGTTTATGTTTGGAAAATGAAACTAGGTTGAGAATGTGTTGAGAGGTTTTGGTAAAGCTTTGCTATTCATATTCTGGATTATGTGGTCTGCAGGTTGAGGGTTGTTTACTCGGTTCACTGAGGATGAGAGAGTTCCCGCGTTTTCAAACCCTTCTCTTTCACTTGGTCTTGAATTTGTTTGAGGACAAACAAAGATCTAAGTCTGGGGAATTGATATAATGCGTTTTTGGGCATTCTAACCTTTGTTTTGTAGGTATTATCGAGTCTTTTTTTTATTTTGAGTCATTTTAGGTCTAAAAGGTGGCTGGAATGGAGGATTGAAGCTCACGGAGAGACTTGGCGAAAATGGAGGAAAAGTGGTTTAGAGAATGTGGAACTCAAATGGACCCATTCTCTCTTACAATTTTGTGCGATATCCTGCATCCTCTACGAGCGCCGGGTAACCCTTAAACACTCTGAACTTCACCTCTCAATAGCCTTAAATCCCTTAGCGTCGTCTACCCTGAATAGTGCTTGTAGCGAGAAGCTCACGCAACCTTTAATGAATGTGAAGAGTTTATGTTTGGAAAATGAAACTAGGTTGAGAATGTGTTGAGAGGTTTTGGTAAAGCTTTGCTATTCATATTCTGGATTATGTGGTCTGCAGGTTGAGGGTTGTTTACTCGGTTCACTGAGGATGAGAGAGTTCCCGCGTTTTCAAACCCTTCTCTTTCACTTGGTCTTGAATTTGTTTGAGGACAAACAAAGATCTAAGTCTGGGGAATTGATATAATGCATTTTTGACGCATTCTAACCTTTGTTTTGTAGGTAATTATCGAGTCTTTTTTTTATTTTGAGTCATTTTAGGTCTAAAAGGTGGCTGGAATGGAGGATTGAAGCTCACGGAGAGACTTGGCGAAAATGGAGGAAAAGTGGTTTAGAGAATGTGGAACTCAAATGGACCCATTCTCTCTTACAATTTTGTGCGATATCCTGCATCCTCTACGAGCGCCGGGTAACCCTTAAACACTCTGAACTTCACCTCTCAATAGCCTTAAATCCCTTAGCGTCGTCTACCCTGAATAGTGCTTGTAGCGAGAAGCTCACGCAACCTTTAATGAATGTGAAGAGTTTATGTTTGGAAAATGAAACTAGGTTGAGAATGTGTTGAGAGGTTTTGGTAAAGCTTTGCTATTCATATTCTGGATTATGTGGTCTGCAGGTTGAGGGTTGTTTACTCGGTTCACTGAGGATGAGAGAGTTCCCGCGTTTTCAAACCCTTCTCTTTCACTTGGTCTTGAATTTGTTTGAGGACAAACAAAGATCTAAGTCTGGGGAATATAATGCATTTTTGGCGCATTCTAACCTTTGTTTTGTAGGTATTATCGAGTCTTTTATTTTATTTTGAGTCATTTTAGGTCTAAAAGGTGGCTGGAATGGAGGATTGAAGCTCACGGAGAGACTTGGCGAAAATGGAGGAAAAGTGGTTTAGAGAATGTGGAACTCAAATGGACCCATTCTCTCTTACAATTTTGTGCGATATCCTGCATCCTCTACGAGCGCCGGTAACCCTTAAACACTCTGAACTTCACCTCTCAATAGCCTTAAATCCCTTAGCGTCGTCTACCCTGAATAGTGCTTGTAGCGAGAAGCTCACGCAACCTTTAATGAATGTGAAGAGTTTATGTTTGGAAAATGAAACTAGGTTGAGAATGTGTTGAGAGGTTTTGGTAAAGCTTTGTTATTTATATTCTGGATTATGTGGTCTGCAGGTTGAGGGTTGTTTACTCGGTTCACTGAGGATGAGAGAGTTCCCGCGTTTTCAAACCCTTCTCTTTCACTTGGTCTTGAATTTGTTTGAGGACAAACAAAGATCTAAGTCTGGGGAATTGATATAATGCATTTTTGACGCATTCTAACCTTTGTTTTGTAGGTAATTATCGAGTCTTTTTTTTATTTTGAGTCATTTTAGGTCTAAAAGGTGGCTGGAATGGAGGATTGAAGCTCACGGAGAGACTTGGCGAAAATGGAAAAAAAGTGGTTTAGAGAATGTGGAACTCAAATAGACCCATTTTCTCTTACAATTTTGTGCGATATCCTGCATCCTCTACGAGCGCCGGTAACCCTTAAACACTCTGAACTTCACCTCTCAATAGCCTTAAATCCCTTAGCGTCGTCTACCCTGAATAGTGCTTGTAGCGAGAAGCTCACGCAACCTTTAATGAATGTGAAGAGTTTATGTTTGGAAAATGAAACTAGGTTGAGAATGTGTTGAGAGGTTTTGGTAAAGCTTTGCTATTCATATTCTGGATTATGTGGTCTGCAGGTTGAGGGTTGTTTACTCGGTTCACTGAGGATGAGAGAGTTCCCGCGTTTTCAAACCCTTCTCTTTCACTTGGTCTTGAATTTGTTTGAGGACAAACAAAGATCTAAGTCTGGGGAATTGATATAATGCATTTTTGGCATTCTAACCTTTGTTTTGTAGGTAATTATCGAGTCTTTTTTTTATTTTGAGTCATTTTAGGTCTAAAAGGTGGCTGGAATGGAGGATTGAAGCTCACGGAGAGACTTGGCGAAAATGGAGGAAAAGTGGTTTAGAGAATGTGGAACTCAAATGGACCCATTCTCTCTTACAATTTTGTGTGATATCCTGCATCCTCTACGAGCGCCGGGTAACCCTTAAACACTCTGAACTTCACCTCTCAATAGCCTTAAATCCCTTAGCGTCGTCTACCCTGAATAGTGCTTGTAGCGAGAAGCTCACGCAACCTTTAATGAATGTGAAGAGTTTATGTTTGGAAAATGAAACTAGGTTGAGAATGTGTTGAGAGGTTTTGGTAAAGCTTTGCTATTCATATTCTGGATTATGTGGTCTGCAGGTTGAGGGTTGTTTACTCGGTTCACTGAGGATGAGAGAGTTCCCGCGTTTTCAAACCCTTCTCTTTCACTTGGTCTTGAATTTGTTTGAGGACAAACAAAGATCTAAGTCTGGGGAATTGATATAAATGCATTTTTGACGCATTCTAACCTTTGTTTTGTAGGTAATTATCGAGTCTTTTTTTATTTTGAGTCATTTTAGGTCTAAAAGGTGGCTGGAATGGAGGATTGAAGCTCACGGAGAGACTTGGCGAAAATGGAGGAAAAGTGGTTTAGAGAATGTGGAACTCAAATGGACCCATTCTCTCTTACAATTTTGTGCGATATCCTGCATCCTCTACGAGCGCCGGGTAACCCTTAAACACTCTGAACTTCACCTCTCAATAGCCTTAAATCCCTTAGCGTCGTCTACCCTGAATAGTGCTTGTAGCGAGAAGCTCACGCAACCTTTAATGAATGTGAAGAGTTTATGTTTGGAAAATGAAACTAGGTTGAGAATGTGTTGAGAGGTTTTGGTAAAGCTTTGCTATTCATATTCTGGATTATGTGGTCTGCAGGTTGAGGGTTGTTTTACTCGGTTCACTGAGGATGAGAGAGTTCCCGCGTTTTCAAACCCTTCTCTTTCACTTGGTCTTGAATTTGTTTGAGGACAAACAAAGATCTAAGTCTGGAGAATTAATAAATGCGTTTTTGGCATTCTAACCTTTGTTTTATAGGTATTATCGAGTCTTTTATTTTATTTTGAGTCATTTAGGTCTAAAAGGTGGCTGGAATGG
>OVBN01000219.1:0-113671 GCA_900406565.1 Turritis glabra
TACAACTCAAACAACTTAAAACTAAGAAACAGGTTGCTGGTGGTGCATAGACAATAAAAAAATTCATAGAAGCAGATCTACACGATTTGAACAGATTAGAAGTGAAAGAGATTGAAAAACTTAACTTGCAGACTGTTTAGCTCTGATACCACTTAATGTAATCCTCCCTATGAATCGCCAGTCTACAGCTAAAGGGAACTTGGGTCTTGCTGCAACAAAACCGTGGAGAACAGAAGAACAATGGATCGAGTGGCTTTACGAAAGGCTGCAGATTTCCTTAAGTAAACCAAGGGTGAATTCTTTGATACGACACACAAAAATTCGTTTTGTTTGTTAGATATGACTCACCAACAAACAGAGATCTAGATTCAAACGTTTTTGATAAAAGAAAATAGATTGTCCTACAATGAGAGAAACAAATAACTTAAATAGAAAAGACCAGTCTACATGCAGACTGTTAGAAAATAACAACATTAATTCTAAGTTGAAAATTGACCCTTGCACTTCCATTTTCGTCACTTCTCTTGGCCAGAAAATCAGACACTTGTTTTGGCCTCTTCTTGGACCTGTAATGGACATAAAATGGTTTGGGCTTCATAACTTATCGTTTGGGTCGAATTTTGGGTTCTTGATCAACAAATGGATGATGTGAAAGTGATTCAGAAGCCTCATTAAAAACCTTCCTCGGAAAACCCATTGGGACAAAACCAAAGGTAAGGGAAAAAGAGTGCAAATGAATCACTTGTCCATTTGTTGATACTCTTTAAATGTAGATCAAAAACCAGGGAGGTTTAGGATCGTGTCTTCTCTGGTTTGGCTTAATCTTCACTCCACAGTGAGCTGCTTCCTCAGCTACAAGCTCATCCTCTGGTTCAAGCTGCTCTTTAGATTCTTTTCCATGCTCCAAGCTCCATGAATCATCCTGTATCATATCACATGTCGAGCTCTGTTTGTTTGGTCGAGCTTGCAAATCGAGCTTGTCATCTTCAGCACTCAGGATCTGTTTATCTGGTCGAGCATGCAAATCGAGCTCGTTATCTTTAGCTCGGACTCTGTTTGCTGGTCGAGCTTGCACGTCGAGCTTGGCTATGCCTCCTCCATCTCTTGAATCGACTAGTATCATATCATCCTCTCCCACTTGAATAAGATTTGTCCTCAAATCTGAATCATCTGCATGGACATAGAACAAGTTAGTACTCGCGGAATCATGTAGGTTTATGAACATACCTCTAAATCTGTTTTGGCTTGGTTTTGGCTTATATGCTGCGTCTGATGGCTCCTCTTTCATCAGCATGAAACAACTGGCGTCTTGGTGTTTATCCTGGTCCAAATCAGGTGGCTTGAATCTTTTGTCTTCTTCTCTCTTTTGGATTCTTCTTGTGCGCTTCAAAGCTGTTCTAAAATCTGCATTTGGCTCTTTTGACAAAGACAAGCGAATCATATCTGTGTGATCAAAAACAAAAGGGTCCTTGAAAACATAGCTACTTACCTTAGCATGTTCTAGTTCAATGTCTCTAGCTCATATTAAGATTGGTGGCATCCATTCATAGCGTCGAGGTTGATATATAGGAACTCCTCTGGACTGATGGTGTCTTATTTGATCCTCAACTCCGTATTCTCCAAGTCCTGCATCAAAACAAGAAAAAGTATACCAAGAGTCTAGTGGTAGTTTTAAAGGTTTACCTTGCTGGGAATTGTAGTTTGATCTGAGCAATAGTAATGTATCTGGTGAATCGTCTTTGAACATTACAGAAGCCTTGACTACTTTTTCATGCTCCTTTGGTCCATAATCAACTTGATTAGTGAGAACTTGAATCATTCCTGCCTTTGAGTTCTTAACCTGTCTTTTATTTGCTTTCACAAAAACTAAAGAAAACACATCAAATGTGCATCTGAAATAATCAAACAAGTCCTCAAGAGGATCAAACAGGCTATCGAAGGCAAGTTTCGAATGCATTTTATCAATTTCATTCACTTTGTCACAAATCAGAATGTGATTAGAACACCAAAAATCTTTAATAAGCAACATTTTATTAGAAAGAGAAATAAGCTTTGTTCAAAAACATGATCTTTGAAAGTTGGTTTGCAAGGTTCATTAAAATCACAGAAAACGTTTTGTTTTATTTTAGAAAAGGTTTTATTCATTACAAACTCTTCCCTAGTTCTAAACAACTCAAAGGTGTTGCTAAACAAAGAAACTCTCAATGGTGGTTCAAAATGACGAAATTTAGTAATTAGAAAACCTTTTGGCTTAAAGAACTTTTCATGTGTAATAGTTTCGAAAATTGGAATCATTTGGTCAAAGTTAGATTCTGAAACACAAAATTCTTTCACAGCTTCTAAACCAAAACATTTTTCATCTTGAGCAGAAATCATTATAAACAAATTAGGCTTAGTCCTAACCAAATCAAGTTCCTTACAGTACATTCTTGGGTGATCTTTAGGAAATGGCTTAGGGACTGGTTCTGACACAAGGTTGATTGGCTGCTCCATATCAGTAATCAATGGCAAACTCTTTTGTACATTTTCTTGTAATTCTTCTTCTGCATCATGAGTAATCACGTTAGTTTCATTAACCAAAAGGGGATCTAGACACATACCTTGCACACTGCTGTTCATATGAGGTTGTATGGGTGCCTCTGGTGTTGTTTTCTCAAGCAACATAGGGTGTATTGTGTCTGCAACTTGTTTCTGGTCCATTGCATGTTTTTCTGCAGGTGGTTCTTCTTCTTTGGACGTCTGAGCTTTTGTTTGAACAACAGATTGTTCTGGTTTTGCTGTTGGCTTGCACAAAGCTCCTTAGCTGAGAAAACTCTTCTTCTCCATGGATTTTGTAAGGCTCTTCTTCTGGTCTAGACAATATGCAGGCATGTGCTTCTGGTTTGGCTGAAAGTCTGCTTGTTTGAGCAAGTTTCTCTGACTTTTTGGTGGCACTTGTTGTCTTGTCTTTTTGGTATATGGGTTTGAGAATCTTCGAGGGTATTTTACTCATGTGTCTTCTGAGTGCACCGTCGACACAAACTCTCTGATCATTACCCATTTCAGTTTTCCCCAACTGATGATGGTTCTTTCTGGATACTTCAACCACTTGTGTTTTTCATGCCTCCACCATGAATATGCATATCCAGTGAGCTGTTTGATGGCATAGGTGAGCTTATTTTCCTCTGGAGTGTCATGGTATGAAAACCAATCATCCATGTCTCTTTCCCACTCGAGATAGTCCTCTGGATATCTACTTCCAGCAAATCTATAAAACTGTGGCACAAAATCATCATGAGACCTCTCTTGTTTCCTTCTAGGTTCTGCTCGCCTCTGCTCTGCGGTATGTCGAAACTCCTGCCGAAGAGTCTCCATTGCAGTAGCCATCATCTTTCTCATTTCAGCAGTAAGAGCTTCATAAAGTAGTTTATTGTTCTGAATGTTGGTAGCTTCATCTTCCTCCTCATCTGTTCCAGACATGTTTCCTGCACCAATACAAAATCACCAGTAAAAAGTTCTACAGAAACAAATTCTTAAAAGCAAAAGTTAACTAGACCAAACTGATGCATTTGAGACGATTTTCTACATAATTAACACTGATTCGGTATTTGAAAGATGAATAGACACAACAAACCTAGTGAATCGCAGAACATAGATCTACAACTCAAACAACTTAAAACTAAGAAACAGGTTGCTGGTGGTGCATAGACAATAAAAAAGATTCATAGAAGTAGATCTACACGATTTGAACAGATTAGAAGTGAAAGAGATTGAAAAACTTAACTTGCAGACTGTTTAGGTCTGATACCACTTAATGTAATCCTCCCTATGAATCGCCAGTCTACAGCTAAAGGGAACTTGGGTCTTGCTGCAACAAAACCGTAGAGAACAGAAGAACAATGGATCGAGTGGCTTTACGAAAGGCTGCAGATTTCCTTAAGTAAACCAAGGGTGAATTCTTTGATACGACACACAAAGAATTTGTTTTGTTTGTTAGATATGACTCACCAACAAACAGAGATCTAGATTCAAACGTTTTTGATAAAAGAAAATAGATTGTCCTACAATGAGAGAAACAAATAACTTAAATAGAAAAGACCAGTCTACATGCAGACTGTCTAGAAAATAACAACATTAATTCTAAGTTGAAAATTGACCCTTGCACTTCCATTTTCGTCACTTCTCTTGGCCAGAAAATCAGACACTTGTTTTGGCCTCTTCTTGGACCTGTAATGGACATAAAATAGTTTGGGCTTCATAACTTATCGTTTGGGTCGAATTTTGGGTTCTTGATCAACAAATGGATGATGTGAAAGTGATTCAGAAGCCTCATTAAAAACCTTCCTCGGAAAACCCATTGGGACAAAACCAAAGGTAAGGAAAAAAGAGTGCAAATGAATCACTTGTCCATTTGTTGATACTCTTTAAATGTAGATCAAAAACCAGGGAGGTTTAGGATCGTGTCTTCTCTGGTTTGGCTTAATCTTCACTCCACAGTGAGCTGCTTCCTCAGCTACAAGCTCATCCTCTGGTTCAAGCTGCTCTTTAGATTCTTTTCCATGCTCCAAGCTCCATGAATCATCCTGTATCATATCACATGTCGAGCTCTGTTTGTTTGGTCGAGCTTGCAAATCGAGCTTGTCATCTTCAGCACTCAGGCTCTGTTTGTTTGGTCGAGCTTGCAAATCGAGCTCGTTATCTTTAGCTCGGACTCTGTTTGCTGGTCGAGCTTGCACGTCGAGCTTGGCTATGCCTCCTCCATCTCTTGAATCGACTAGTATCATATCATCCTCTCCCACTTGAATAAGATTTGTCCTCAAATCTGAATCATCTGCATGGACATAGAACAAGTTAGTACTCGCGGAATCATGTAGGATTATGAACATACCTCTAAATCTGTTTTGGCTTGGTTTTGGCTTGTATGCTGCGTCTGATGGCTCCTCTTTCATCAGCATGAAACAACTGGCGTCTTGGTGTTTATCCTGGTCCAAATCATGTGGCTTGAATCTTTTGTCTTCTTCTCTCTTTTGGATTCTTCTTGTGCGCTTCAAAGCTGTTCTAAAATCTGCATTTGGCTCTTTTGACAAAGACAAGCGAATCATATCTGTGTGATCAAAAACAAAAGGGTCCTTGAAAACATAGCTACTTACCTTAGCATGTTCTAGTTCAATGTCTCTAGCTCATATTAAGATTGGTGGCATCCATTCATAGCGTCGAGGTTGATATATAGGAACTCCTCTCGACTGATGGTGTCTTATTTGATCCTCAACTTCGTATTCTCCAAGTCCTGCATCAAAACAAGAAAAAGTATACCAAGAGTCTGGTGGTAGTTTTAAAGGTTTACCTTGCTGGGAATTGTAGTTTGATCTGAGCAATAGTAATGTATCTGGTGGTTCGTCTTTGAACATTAAAGAAGCCTTGACTACTTTTTCATGCTCCTTTGGTCCATAATCAACTTGATTAGTGAGAACTTGAATCATTCCTGCCTTTGAGTTCTTAACCTGTCTTTTATTTGCTTTCACAAAAACTAAAGAAAACACATCAAATGTGCATCTGAAATAATCAAACAAGTCCTCAAGAGGATCAAACAGGCTATCGAAGGCAAGTTTCGAATGCATTTTATCAATTTCATTCACTTTGTCACAAATCAGAATGTGATTAGAACAACAAAAATCTTTAACAAGCAACATTTTATTAGAAAGAGAATTATACTTTGTAAACTTAGATAATCTTTGTTCAAAAACATGATCTTTGAAAGTTGGTTTACAAGGTTCATTAAAATCACAGAAAACGTTTTGTTTTATTTTAGAAAAGGTTTTATTCATTACAAACTCTTCCCTAGTTCTAAACAACTCAAAGGTGTTGCTAAACAAAGAAACTCTCAATGAAGGTTCAAAATGACGAAATTTATTAATTAGAAAACCTTTTGGCTTAAAGAAGTTTTCATGTGTAACGTTTCGAAAATTAGAATCATTTGGTCAAAGTTAGATTCTGAAACACAAAATTCTTTCATAGCTTCTAAACCAAACCGTTTTTCATCTTGAGCAGAAATCATTATAAACAAATTAGGCTTAGTCCTAACCAAATCAAGTTCCTTACAGTACATCCCTGGGTGATCTTTAGGAAATGGCTTAGGGACTGGTTCTGACACAAGGCTGATTGGCTGCTCCATATCAGTAATCAATGGCAAACACTTTTGTACATTTTCTGGTGATTCTTCTTCTGCATCATGAGTAATCACGTTAGTTTCTTTAACCAAAAGGGGATCTAGACATATACCTTGCACACTGCTGCTCATATGAGGTTGTATGGGTGCCTCTGGTGTTGTTTTCTCAAGCAACATAGGGTGTATTGTGTCTGCAACTTGTTTCTGGTCCACTGCATGTTTTTCTGCAGGTGGTTCTTCTTCTTTGGACGTCTGAGCTTTTGTTTGAACAACAGATTGTTCTGGTTTTGCTGTTGGCTTGCACAAAGCTCCTTAGCTGAGAAAACTCTTCTTCTCCATAGACTTTGTAAGGCTCTTCTTCTGGTCTAGACAATACGCAGGCATGTGCTTCTGGTTTGGCTGAAAGTCTGCTTGTTTGAGCAAGTTTCTCTGACTTTTTGGTGGCACTTGTTGTCTTGTCTTTTTGGTATATGGGTTTGAGAATCTTCGAGGGTATTTTACTCATGTGTCTTCTGAGTGCACCGTCGACACAAACTCTCTGATCATTACCCATTTCAGTTTTCCTCAACTGATGATGGTTCTTTCTGGATACTTCAACCACTTGTGTTTTTCATGCCTCCACCATGAATATGCATATCCAGTGAGCTGTTTGATGGCATAGGTGAGCTTATTTTCCTCTGGAGTGTCATGGTATGAAAACCAATCATCTATGTCTCTTTCCCACTCGAGATAGTCCTCTGGATATCTACTTCCAGCAAATCTATAAAACTGTGGCACAAAATCATCATGAGACCTCTCTTGTTTCCTTCTAGGTTCTGCTTGCCTCTGCTCTGTGGTCTGTCGAAACTCCTGCCCAAGAGTCTCCATTTCAGTAGCCATCATCTTTCTCATTTCAGCAGTAAGAGCTTCATAAAGTAGTTTATTGTTCTGAATGTTGTTAGCTTCGCCTTCCTCCTCATTTGTTCGAGACATGTTTCCTGCACTAATACAAAATCACCAGTAAAAAGTTCTACAGAAACAAATTCTTAAAAGCAAAAGTGAACTAGACCAAACTGATGCATTTGAGACAATTTTCTACACAATTAACACTGATTCGGTATTTGAAAGATGAATAGACACAACAAACCTAGTGAATCGCAGAACATAGATCTACAACTCAAACAACTTAAAACTAAGAAACAGTCTACACGATTTGAACAGATTAGAAGTGAAAGAGATTGAAAAACTTAACTTGTAGACTGTTTAGCTCTGATACCACTTAATGTAATCCTCCCTATGAATCGCTAGTCTACAGCTAAAGGAAACTTGGGTCTTGCTGCAACAAAACCGTGAAGAACAGAAGAACAATGGATCGAGTGGTTTTACGAAAGGCTGCAGATTTCCTTAAGTAAACCAAGGAAGAATTCTTTGATACGACACACAAAGAATTCGTTTTGTTTGTCAGATATGACTCACCAACAAACAGAGATCTAGATTCAAACGTTTTTGATAAAAGACAATAGATTGTCCTACAATGAGAGAAACAAATAAGTTAAATAGAAAAGACCAGTCTACATGCAGACTGTCTAGAAAATAACAACATTAATTCTAAGTTGAAAATTGACCCTTGCACTTCCATTTTCGTCACTTCTCTTGGCCAGAAAATCAGATACTTGTTTTGGCCTCTTCTTAGACCTATAATGGACATAAAATGGTTTGGGCTTCATAACTTATCGTTTGGGTCGAATTTTGGGTTCTTGATCAACAAATGGATGATGTGAAAGTGATTCAGAAGCCTCATTAAAAACCTTCCTTGGAAAACCCATTGGGACAAAACCAAAGTTCAATGTTCTGGTTTTGCTGTTGGCTTGCACAAAGCTCCTTAGCTGAGAAAACTCTTCTTCTCCATGGATTTTGTAAGGCTCTTCTTCTGGTCTAGACAATATGCATGCATGTGCTTCTGGTTTGGCTGAAAGTCTGCTTGTTTGAGCAAGTTTCTCTGACTTTTTGGTGGCACTTGTTGTCTTGTCTTTTTGGTATATGGGTTTGAGAATCTTCGAGGGTATTTTACTCATGTGTCTTCTGAGTGCACCGTCGACACAAACTCTCTGATCATTACCCATTTCAGTTTTCCCCAACTAATGATGGTTCTTTCTGGATACTTCAACCACTTGTGTTTTTCATGCCTCCACCATGAATATGCATATCCAGTGAGCTTTTTGATGGCATAGGTGAGCTTATTTTCCTCTGGAGTGTCATGGTATGAAAACCAATCATCCATGTCTCTTTCCCACTCGAGATAGTCTTCTGGATATCTACTTCCAGCAAATCTATAAAACTGTTGCACAAAATCATCATGAGACCTCTCTTGTTTCCTTCTAGGTTCTGCTCGCCTCTGCTCTGTGGTCTGTCGAAACTCCTGCCGAAGAGTCTCCATTTCAGTAGCCATCATCTTTCTCATTTCAGCAGTAAGAGCTTCATAAAGTAGTTTATTGTTCTGAATGTTGTTAGCTTCGTCTTCCTCCTCATCTGTTCCAGACATGTTTCCTGCACAAATACAAAATCACTAGTAAAAAGTTCGACAGAAACAAATTCTTAAAAGCAAAAGTTAACTAGACCAAACTGATGCATTTGAGACGATTTTCTACACAATTAACACTGATTCGGTATTTGAAAGATGAATAGACACAACAAACCTAGTGAATCGCAGAACATAGATCTACAACTCAAACAACTTAAAACTAAGAAATAGGTTGCTGGTGGTGCATAGACAATAAAAAAAATTCATAGAAACAGATCTACACGATTTGAACATATTAGAAGTGAAAGAGATTGAAAAACTTAACTTGTAGACTGTTTAGCTCTGATACCACTTAATGTAATCCTCCCTATGAATCGCCAGTCTACAGCTAAAGGAAACTTGGGTCTTGCTGCAACAAAACCGTGAAGAACAGAAGAACAATGGATCGAGTGGTTTTACGAAAGGCTGCAGATTTCCTTAAGTAAACCAAGGGTGAATTCTTTGATACGACACACAAAGAATTCGTTTTGTTTGTCAGATATGACTCACCAACAAACAGAGATCTAGATTCAAATGTTTTTGATAAAAGACAATAGATTGTCCTACAATGAGAGAAACAAATAACTTAAATAGAAAAGACCAGTCTACATGCAGACTGTCTAGAAAATAACAACATTAATTCTAAGTTGAAAATTGACCCTTGCACTTCCATTTTCGTCACTTCTCTTGGCCAGAAAATCAGACACTTGTTTTGGCCTCTTCTTGGACCTATAATGGACATAAAATGGTTTGGGCTTCATAACTTATCGTTTGGGTCGAATTTTGGGTTCTTGATCAACAAATGGATGATGTGAAAGTGATTCAGAAGCCTCATTAAAAACCTTCCTTGGAAAACCCATTGGGACAAAACCAAAGTTCAATGTTCTGGTTTTGCTGTTGGCTTGCACAAAGCTCCTTAGCTGAGAAAACTCTTCTTCTCCATGGATTTTGTAAGGCTCTTCTTCTGGTCTAGACAATATGCATGCATGTGCTTCTGGTTTGGCTGAAAGTCTGCTTGTTTGAGCAAGTTTCTCTGACTTTTTGGTGGCACTTGTTGTCTTGTCTTTTTGGTATATGGGTTTGAGAATCTTCGAGGGTATTTTACTCATGTGTCTTCTGAGTGCACCGTCGACACAAACTCTCTGATCATTACCCATTTCAGTTTTCCCCAACTGATGATGGTTCTTTCTGGATACTTCAACCACTTGTGTTTTTCATGCCTCCACCATGAATATGCATATCCAGTGAGCTGTTTGATGGCATAGGTGAGCTTATTTTCCTCTGGAGTGTCATGGTATGAAAACCAATCATCCATGTCTCTTTCCCACTCGAGATAGTCTTCTGGATATCTACTTCCAGCAAATCTATAAAACTGTGGCACAAAATCATCATGAGACCTCTCTTGTTTCCTTCTAGGTTATGCTCGCCTCTGCTCTGTGGTCTGTCGAAACTCCTGCCGAAGAGTCTCCATTTCAGTAGCCATCATCTTTCTCATTTCAGCAGTAAGAGCTTCATAAAGTAGTTTATTGTTCTGAATGTTGTTAGCTTCGTCTTCCTCCTCATCTGTTCCAGACATGTTTCCTGCACAAATACAAAATCACCAGTAAAAAGTTCTACAGAAACAAATTCTTAAAAGCAAAAGTTAACTAGACCAAACTGATGCATTTGAGACGATTTTCGACACAATTAACACTGATTCGGTATTTGAAAGATGAATAGACACAACAAACCTAGTGAATCGCAGAACATAGATCTACAACTCAAACAACTTAAAACTAAGAAACAGGTTGCTGGTGGTGCATAGACAATAAAAAAAATTCATAGAAGCAGATCTACACGATTTGAACAGATTAGAAGTGAAAGAGATTGAAAAACTTAACTTGTAGACTGTTTAGCTCTGATACCACTTAATGTAATCCTCCCTATGAATCGCCAGTCTACAGCTAAAGGAAACTTGGGTCTTGCTGCAACAAAACCGTGAAGAAAAGAAGAACAATGGATCGAGTGGTTTTACGAAAGGCTGCAGATTTCCTTAAGTAAACCAAGGGTGAATTCTTTGATACGACACACAAAGAATTCGTTTTGTTTGTCAGATATGACTCACCAACAAACAGAGATCTAGATTCAAACGTTTTTGATAAAAGACAATAGATTGTCCTACAATGAGAGAAACAAATAACTTAAATAGAAAAGACCAGTCTACATGCAGACTGTCTAGAAAATAACAACATTAATTCTAAGTTGAAAATTGACCCTTGCACTTCCATTTTCGTCACTTCTCTTGGCCAGAAAATCAGACACTTGTTTTGGCCTCTTCTTGGACCTATAATGGACATAAAATGGTTTGGGCTTCATAACTTATCGTTTGGGTCGAATTTTGGGTTCTTGATCAATAAATGGATGATGTGAAAGTGATTCAGAAGCCTCATTAAAAACCTTCCTTGGAAAACCCATTGGGACAAAACCAAAGTTCAATGTTCTGGTTTTGCTGTTGGCTTGCACAAAGCTCCTTAGCTGAGAAAACTCTTCTTCTCCATGGATTTTGTAAGGCTCTTCTTCTGGTCTAGACAATATGCATGCATGTGCTTCTGGTTTGGCTGAAAGTCTGCTTGTTTGAGCAAGTTTCTCTGACTTTTTGGTGGCACTTGTTGTCTTGTCTTTTTGGTATATGGGTTTGAGAATCTTCGAGGGTATTTTACTCATGTGTCTTCTGAGTGCACCGTCGACACAAACTCTCTGATCATTACCCATTTCAGTTTTCCCCAACTGATGATGGTTCTTTCTGGATACTTCAACCACTTGTGTTTTTCATGCCTCCACCATGAATATGCATATCCAGTGAGCTGTTTGATGGCATAGGTGAGCTTATTTTCCTCTGGAGTGTCATGGTATGAAAACCAATCATCCATGTCTCTTTCCCACTCGAGATAGTCTTCTGGATATCTACTTCCAGCAAATCTATAAAACTGTGGCACAAAATCATCATGAGACCTCTCTTGTTTCCTTCTAGGTTATGCTCGCCTCTGCTCTGTGGTCTGTCGAAACTCCTGCCGAAGAGTCTCCATTTCAGTAGCCATCATCTTTCTCATTTCAGCAGTAAGAGCTTCATAAAGTAGTTTATTGTTCTGAATGTTGTTAGCTTCGTCTTCCTCCTCATCTGTTCCAGACATGTTTCCTGCACAAATACAAAATCACCAGTAAAAAGTTCTACAGAAACAAATTCTTAAAAGCAAAAGTTAACTAGACCAAACTGATGCATTTGAGACGATTTTCGACACAATTAACACTGATTCGGTATTTGAAAGATGAATAGACACAACAAACCTAGTGAATCGCAGAACATAGATCTACAACTCAAACAACTTAAAACTAAGAAACAGGTTGCTGGTGGTGCATAGACAATAAAAAAAATTCATAGAAGCAGATCTACACGATTTGAACAGATTAGAAGTGAAAGAGATTGAAAAACTTAACTTGTAGACTGTTTAGCTCTGATACCACTTAATGTAATCCTCCCTATGAATCGCCAGTCTACAGCTAAAGGAAACTTGGGTCTTGCTGCAACAAAACCGTGAAGAACAGAAGAACAATGGATCGAGTGGTTTTACGAAAGGCTGCAGATTTCCTTAAGTAAACCAAGGGTGAATTCTTTGATACGACACACAAAGAATTCGTTTTGTTTGTCAGATATGACTCACCAACAAACAGAGATCTAGATTCAAACGTTTTTGATAAAAGACAATAGATTGTCCTACAATGAGAGAAACAAATAACTTAAATAGAAAAGACCAGTCTACATGCAGACTGTCTAGAAAATAACAACATTAATTCTAAGTTGAAAATTGACCCTTGCACTTCCATTTTCGTCACTTCTCTTGGCCAGAAAATCAGACACTTGTTTTGGCCTCTTCTTGGACCTATAATGGACATAAAATGGTTTGGGCTTCATAACTTATCGTTTGGGTCGAATTTTGGGTTCTTGATCAATAAATGGATGATGTGAAAGTGATTCAGAAGCCTCATTAAAAACCTTCCTTGGAAAACCCATTGGGACAAAACCAAAGTTCAATGTTCTGGTTTTGCTGTTGGCTTGCACAAAGCTCCTTAGCTGAGAAAACTCTTCTTCTCCATGGATTTTGTAAGGCTCTTCTTCTGGTCTAGACAATATGCATGCATGTGCTTCTGGTTTGGCTGAAAGTCTGCTTGTTTGAGCAAGTTTCTCTGACTTTTTGGTGGCACTTGTTGTCTTGTCTTTTTGGTATATGGGTTTGAGAATCTTCGAGGGTATTTTACTCATGTGTCTTCTGAGTGCACCGTCGACACAAACTCTCTGATCATTACCCATTTCAGTTTTCCCCAACTGATGATGGTTCTTTCTGGATACTTCAACCACTTGTGTTTTTCATGCCTCCACCATGAATATGCATATCCAGTGAGCTGTTTGATGGCATAGGTGAGCTTATTTTCCTCTGGAGTGTCATGGTATGAAAACCAATCATCCATGTCTCTTTCCCACTCGAGATAGTCTTCTGGATATCTACTTCCAGCAAATCTATAAAACTGTGGCACAAAATCATCATGAGACCTCTCTTGTTTCCTTCTAGGTTATGCTCGCCTCTGCTCTGTGGTCTGTCGAAACTCCTGCCGAAGAGTCTCCATTTCAGTAGCCATCATCTTTCTCATTTCAGCAGTAAGAGCTTCATAAAGTAGTTTATTGTTCTGAATGTTGTTAGCTTCGTCTTCCTCCTCATCTGTTCCAGACATGTTTCCTGCACAAATACAAAATCACCAGTAAAAAGTTCTACAGAAACAAATTCTTAAAAGCAAAAGTTAACTAGACCAAACTGATGCATTTGAGACGATTTTCGACACAATTAACACTGATTCGGTATTTGAAAGATGAATAGACACAACAAACCTAGTGAATCGCAGAACATAGATCTACAACTCAAACAACTTAAAACTAAGAAACAGGTTGCTGGTGGTGCATAGACAATAAAAAAAATTCATAGAAGCAGATCTACACGATTTGAACAGATTAGAAGTGAAAGAGATTGAAAAACTTAACTTGTAGACTGTTTAGCTCTGATACCACTTAATGTAATCCTCCCTATGAATCGCCAGTCTACAGCTAAAGGAAACTTGGGTCTTGCTGCAACAAAACCGTGAAGAACAGAAGAACAATGGATCGAGTGGTTTTACGAAAGGCTGCAGATTTCCTTAAGTAAACCAAGGGTGAATTCTTTGATACGACACACAAAGAATTCGTTTTGTTTGTCAGATATGACTCACCAACAAACAGAGATCTAGATTCAAACGTTTTTGATAAAAGACAATAGATTGTCCTACAATGAGAGAAACAAATAACTTAAATAGAAAAGACCAGTCTACATGCAGACTGTCTAGAAAATAACAACATTAATTCTAAGTTGAAAATTGACCCTTGCACTTCCATTTTCGTCACTTCTCTTGGCCAGAAAATCAGACACTTGTTTTGGCCTCTTCTTGGACCTATAATGGACATAAAATGGTTTGGGCTTCATAACTTATCGTTTGGATCGAATTTTGGGTTCTTGATCAACAAATGGATGATGTGAAAGTGATTCAGAAGCCTCATTAAAAACCTTCCTTGGAAAACCCATTGGGACAAAACCAAAGTTCAATGTTCTGGTTTTGCTGTTGGCTTGCACAAAGCTCCTTAGCTGAGAAAACTCTTCTTCTCCATGGATTTTGTAATGCTCTTCTTCTGGTCTAGACAATATGCATGCATGTGCTTCTGGTTTGGCTGAAAGTCTGCTTGTTTGAGCAAGTTTCTCTGACTTTTTGGTGGCACTTGTTGTCTTGTCTTTTTGGTATATGGGTTTGAGAATCTTCGAGGGTATTTTACTCATGTGTCTTCTGAGTGCACCGTCGACACAAACTCTCTGATCATTACCCATTTCAGTTTTCCCCAACTGATGATGGTTCTTTCTGGATACTTCAACCACTTGTGTTTTTCATGCCTCCACCATGAATATGCATATCCAGTGAGCTGTTTGATGGCATAGGTGAGCTTATTTTCCTCTGGAGTGTCATGGTATGAAAACCAATCATCCATGTCTCTTTCCCACTCGAGATAGTCTTCTGGATATCTACTTCCAGCAAATCTATAAAACTGTGGCACAAAATCATCATGAGACCTCTCTTGTTTCCTTCTAGGTTCTGCTCGCCTCTGCTCTGTGGTCTGTCGAAACTCCTGCCGAAGAGTCTCCATTTCAGTAGCCATCATCTTTCTCAATTCAGCAGTAAGAGCTTCATAAAGTAGTTTATTGTTCTGAATGTTGTTAGCTTCGTCTTCCTCCTCATCTGTTCCAGACATGTTTCCTGCACAAATACAAAATCACCAGTAAAAAGTTCTACAGAAACAAATTCTTAAAAGCAAAAGTTAACTAGACCAAACTGATGCATTTGAGACGATTTTCTACACAATTAACACTGATTCGGTATTTGAAAGATGAATAGACACAACAAACCTAGTGAATCGCAGAACATAGATCTACAACTCAAACAACTTAAAACTAAGAAACAGGTTGCTGGTGGTGCATAGACAATAAAAAAAATTCATAGAAGCAGATCTACACGATTTGAACAGATTATAAGTGAAAGAGATTGAAAAACTTAACTTGTAGACTGTTTAGCTCTGATACCACTTAATGTAATCCTCCCTATGAATCGCCAGTCTACAGCTAAAGGAAACTTGGGTCTTGCTGCAACAAAACCGTGAAGAACAGAAGAACAATGGATCGAGTGGTTTTACGAAAGGCTGCAGATTTCCTTAAGTAAACCAAGGGTGAATTCTTTGATACGACACACAAAGAATTCGTTTTGTTTGTCAGATATGACTCACCAACAAACAGAGATCTAGATTCAAACGTTTTTGATAAAAGACAATAGATTGTCCTACAATGAGAGAAACAAATAACTTAAATAGAAAAGACCAGTCTACATGCAGACTGTCTAGAAAATAACAACATTAATTCTAAGTTGAAAATTGACCCTTGCACTTCCATTTTCGTCACTTCTCTTGGCCAGAAAATCAGACACTTGTTTTGGCCTCTTCTTGGACCTATAATGGACATAAAATGGTTTGGGCTTCATAACTTATCGTTTGGATCGAATTTTGGGTTCTTGATCAACAAATGGATGATGTGAAAGTGATTCAGAAGCCTCATTAAAAACCTTCCTTGGAAAACCCATTGGGACAAAACCAAAGTTCAATGTTCTGGTTTTGCTGTTGGCTTGCACAAAGCTCCTTAGCTGAGAAAACTCTTCTTCTCCATGGATTTTGTAATGCTCTTCTTCTGGTCTAGACAATATGCATGCATGTGCTTCTGGTTTGGCTGAAAGTCTGCTTGTTTGAGCAAGTTTCTCTGACTTTTTGGTGGCACTTGTTGTCTTGTCTTTTTGGTATATGGGTTTGAGAATCTTCGAGGGTATTTTACTCATGTGTCTTCTGAGTGCACCGTCGACACAAACTCTCTGATCATTACCCATTTCAGTTTTCCCCAACTGATGATGGTTCTTTCTGGATACTTCAACCACTTGTGTTTTTCATGCCTCCACCATGAATATGCATATCCAGTGAGCTGTTTGATGGCATAGGTGAGCTTATTTTCCTCTGGAGTGTCATGGTATGAAAACCAATCATCCATGTCTCTTTCCCACTCGAGATAGTCTTCTGGATATCTACTTCCAGCAAATCTATAAAACTGTGGCACAAAATCATCATGAGACCTCTCTTGTTTCCTTCTAGGTTCTGCTCGCCTCTGCTCTGTGGTCTGTCGAAACTCCTGCCGAAGAGTCTCCATTTCAGTAGCCATCATCTTTCTCAATTCAGCAGTAAGAGCTTCATAAAGTAGTTTATTGTTCTGAATGTTGTTAGCTTCGTCTTCCTCCTCATCTGTTCCAGACATGTTTCCTGCACAAATACAAAATCACCAGTAAAAAGTTCTACAGAAACAAATTCTTAAAAGCAAAAGTTAACTAGACCAAACTGATGCATTTGAGACGATTTTCTACACAATTAACACTGATTCGGTATTTGAAAGATGAATAGACACAACAAACCTAGTGAATCGCAGAACATAGATCTACAACTCAAACAACTTAAAACTAAGAAACAGGTTGCTGGTGGTGCATAGACAATAAAAAAAATTCATAGAAGCAGATCTACACGATTTGAACAGATTAGAAGTGAAAGAGATTGAAAAACTTAACTTGTAAGCTGTTTAGCTCTGATACCACTTAATGTAATCCTCCCTATGAATCGCCAGTCTACAGCTAAAGGAAACTTGGGTCTTGCTGCAATAAAACCGTGAAGAACAGAAGAACAATGGATCGAGTGGTTTTACGAAAGGCTGCAGATTTCCTTAAGTAAACCAAGGGTGAATTCTTTGATACGACACACAAAGAATTCGTTTTGTTTGTCAGATATGACTCACCAACAAACAGAGATCTAAATTCAAACGTTTTTGATAAAAGACAATAGATTGTCCTACAATGAGAGAAACAAATAACTTAAATAGAAAAGACCAGTCTACATGCAGACTGTCTAGAAAATAACAACATTAATTCTAAGTTGAAAATTGACCCTTGCACTTCCATTTTCGTCACTTCTCTTGGCCAGAAAATCAGACACTTGTTTTGGCCTCTTCTTGGACCTATAATGGACATAAAATGGTTTGGGCTTCATAACTTATCGTTTGGGTCGAACTTTGGGTTCTTGATAAACAAATGGATGATGTGAAAGTGATTCAGAAGCCTCATTAAAAACCTTCCTTGGAAAACCCATTGGGACAAAACCAAAGTTCAATGTTCTGGTTTTGCTGTTGGCTTGCACAAAGCTCCTTAGCTGAGAAAACTCTTCTTCTCCATGGATTTTGTAAGGCTCTTCTTCTGGTCTAGACAATATGCATGCATGTGCTTCTGGTTTGGCTGAAAGTCTGCTTGTTTGAGCAAGTTTCTCTGACTTTTTGGTGGCACTTGTTGTCTTGTCTTTTTGGTATATGGGTTTGAGAATCTTCGAGGGTATTTTACTCATGTGTCTTCTGAGTGCACCGTCGACACAAACTCTCTGATCATTACCCATTTCAGTTTTCCCCAACTGATGATGGTTCTTTCTGGATACTTCAACCACTTGTGTTTTTCATGCCTCCACCATGAATATGCATATCCAGTGAGCTGTTTGATGGCATAGGTGAGCTTATTTTCCTCTGGAGTGTCATGGTATGAAAACCAATCATCCATGTCTCTTTCCCACTCGAGATAGTCTTCTAGATATCTACTTCCAGCAAATCTATAAAACTGTGGCACAAAATCATCATGAGACCTCTCTTGTTTCCTTCTAGGTTCTGCTCGCCTCTGCTCTGTGGTCTGTCGAAACTCCTGCCGAAGAGTCTCCATTTCAGTAGCCATCATCTTTCTCAATTCAGCAGTAAGAGCTTCATAAAGTAGTTTATTGTTCTGAATGTTGTTAGCTTCGTCTTCCTCCTCATCTGTTCCAGACATGTTTCCTACACAAATACAAAATCACCAGTAAAAAGTTCTACAGAAACAAATTCTTAAAAGCAAGTTAACTAGACCAAACTGATGCATTTGAGACGATTTTCTACACAATTAACACTGATTCGGTATTTGAAAGATGAATAGACACAACAAACCTAGTGAATCGCAGAACATAGATCTACAACTCAAACAACTTAAAACTAAGAAACAGGTTGCTGGTGGTGCATAGACAATAAAAAAAATTCATAGAAGCAGATCTACACGATTTGAACAGATTAGAAGTGAAAGAGATTGAAAAACTTAACTTGTAAGCTGTTTAGCTCTGATACCACTTAATGTAATCCTCCCTATGAATCGCCAGTCTACAGCTAAAGGAAACTTGGGTCTTGCTGCAATAAAACCGTGAAGAACAGAAGAACAATGGATCGAGTGGTTTTACGAAAGGCTGCAGATTTCCTTAAGTAAACCAAGGGTGAATTCTTTGATACGACACACAAAGAATTCGTTTTGTTTGTCAGATATGACTCACCAACAAACAGAGATCTAAATTCAAACGTTTTTGATAAAAGACAATAGATTGTCCTACAATGAGAGAAACAAATAACTTAAATAGAAAAGACCAGTCTACATGCAGACTGTCTAGAAAATAACAACATTAATTCTAAGTTGAAAATTGACCCTTGCACTTCCATTTTCGTCACTTCTCTTGGCCAGAAAATCAGACACTTGTTTTGGCCTCTTCTTGGACCTATAATGGACATAAAATGGTTTGGGCTTCATAACTTATCGTTTGGGTCGAACTTTGGGTTCTTGATAAACAAATGGATGATGTGAAAGTGATTCAGAAGCCTCATTAAAAACCTTCCTTGGAAAACCCATTGGGACAAAACCAAAGTTCAATGTTCTGGTTTTGCTGTTGGCTTGCACAAAGCTCCTTAGCTGAGAAAACTCTTCTTCTCCATGGATTTTGTAAGGCTCTTCTTCTGGTCTAGACAATATGCATGCATGTGCTTCTGGTTTGGCTGAAAGTCTGCTTGTTTGAGCAAGTTTCTCTGACTTTTTGGTGGCACTTGTTGTCTTGTCTTTTTGGTATATGGGTTTGAGAATCTTCGAGGGTATTTTACTCATGTGTCTTCTGAGTGCACCGTCGACACAAACTCTCTGATCATTACCCATTTCAGTTTTCCCCAACTGATGATGGTTCTTTCTGGATACTTCAACCACTTGTGTTTTTCATGCCTCCACCATGAATATGCATATCCAGTGAGCTGTTTGATGGCATAGGTGAGCTTATTTTCCTCTGGAGTGTCATGGTATGAAAACCAATCATCCATGTCTCTTTCCCACTCGAGATAGTCTTCTGGATATCTACTTCCAGCAAATCTATAAAACTGTGGCACAAAATCATCATGAGACCTCTCTTGTTTCCTTCTAGGTTCTGCTCGCCTCTGCTCTGTGGTCTGTCGAAACTCCTGCCGAAGAGTCTCCATTTCAGTAGCCATCATCTTTCTCAATTCAGCAGTAAGAGCTTCATAAAGTAGTTTATTGTTCTGAATGTTGTTAGCTTCGTCTTCCTCCTCATCTGTTCTAGACATGTTTCCTGCACAAATACAAAATCACCAGTAAAAAGTTCTACAGAAACAAATTCTTAAAAGCAAAAGTTAACTAGACCAAACTGATGCATTTGAGACGATTTTCTACACAATTAACACTGATTCGGTATTTGAAAGATGAATAGACACAACAAACCTAGTGAATCGCAGAACATAGATCTACAACTCAAACAACTTAAAACTAAGAAACAGGTTGCTGGTGGTGCATAGACAATAAAAAAAATTCATAGAAGCAGATCTACACGATTTGAACAGATTAGAAGTGAAAGAGATTGAAAAACTTAACTTGTAGACTGTTTAGCTCTGATACCACTTAATGTAATCCTCCCTATGAATCGCCAGTCTACAGCTAAAGGAAACTTGGGTCTTGCTGCAACAAAACCGTGAAGAAAAGAAGAACAATGGATCGAGTGGTTTTAAGAAAGGCTGCAGATTTCCTTAAGTAAACCAAGGGTGAATTCTTTGATACGACACACAAAGAATTCGTTTTGTTTGTCAGATATGACTCACCAACAAACAGAGATCTAGATTCAAACGTTTTTGATAAAAGACAATAGATTGTCCTACAATGAGAGAAACAAATAACTTAAATAGAAAAGACCAGTCTACATGCAGACTGTCTAGAAAATAACAACATTAATTCTAAGTTGAAAATTGACCCTTGCACTTCCATTTTCGTCACTTCTCTTGGCCAGAAAATCAGACACTTGTTTTGGCCTCTTCTTGGACCTATAATGGACATAAAATGGTTTGGGCTTCATAACTTATCGTTTGGGTCGAATTTTGGGTTCTTGATCAACAAATGGATGATGTGAAAGTGATTCAGAAGCCTCATTAAAAACCTTCCTTGGAAACCCCATTGGGACAAAACCAAAGTTCAATGTTCTGGTTTTGCTGTTGGCTTGCACAAAGCTCCTTAGCTGAGAAAACTCTTCTTCTCCATGGATTTTGTAAGGCTCTTCTTCTGGTCTAGACAATATGCATGCATGTGCTTCTGGTTTGGCTGAAAGTCTGCTTGTTTGAGCAAGTTTCTCTGACTTTTTGGTGGCACTTGTTGTCTTGTCTTTTTGGTATATGGGTTTGAGAATCTTCGAGGGTATTTTACTCATGTGTCTTCTGAGTGCACCGTCGACACAAACTCTATGATCATTACCCATTTCAGTTTTCCCCAACTGATGATGGTTCTTTCTGGATACTTCAACCACTTGTGTTTTTCATGCGTCCACCATGAATATGCATATCCAGTGAGCTGTTTGATTGCATAGGTGAGCTTATTTTCCTCTGGAGTGTCATGGTATGAAAACCAATCATCCATGTCTCTTTCCCACTCGAGATAGTCTTCTGGATATCTACTTCCAGCAAATCTATAAAACTGTGGCACAAAATCATCATGAGACCTCTCTTGTTTCCTTCTAGGTTCTGCTCGCCTCTGCTCTGTGGTCTGTCGAAACTCCTGCCGAAGAGTCTCCATTTCAGTAGCCATCATCTTTCTCATTTCAGCAGTAAGAGCTTCATAAAGTAGTTTATTGTTCTGAATGTTGTTAGCTTCGTCTTCCTCCTCATCTGTTCCAGACATGTTTCCTGCACAAATACAAAATCACCAGTAAAAAGTTCTACAGAAACAAATTCTTAAAAGCAAAAGTTAACTAGACCAAACTGATGCATTTGAGACGATTTTCTACACAATTAACACTGATTCGGTATTTGAAAGATGAATAGACACAACAAACCTAGTGAATCGCAGAACATAGATCTACAACTCAAACAACTTAAAACTAAGAAACAGGTTAGCTCTGATACCACTTAATGTAATCCTCCCTATGAAGCGCCAGTCTACAGCTAAAGGAAACTTGGGTCTTGCTGCAACAAAATCGTGAAAAACAGAAGAACAATGGATCGAGTGGCTTTACGAAAGGCTGCAGATTTCCTTAAGTAAACCAAGGGTGAATTCTTTGATACGACACACAAAGAATTCGTTTTGTTTGTTAGATATGACTCACCAACAAACAGAGATCTAGATTCAAACGTTTTTGATAAAAGAAAATAGATTGTCCTATAATGAAGAAACAAATAACTTAAATAGAAAAGACCAGTCTACATGCAGACTGTCTAGGAAATAACAACATTAATTCTAAATTGAAAATTGACCCTTGCATTTCCATTTTCGTCACTTCTCTTGGCCAGAAAATCAGACACTTGTTTTGGCCTCTTCTTGGACCTATAATGGACAGAAAATGGTTTAGGCTTCATAACTTATCGTTTGGGTCGAATTTTGGGTTCTTGATCAACAAATGGATGATGTGAAAGTGATTCAGAAGCCTCATTAAAAACCTTCCTTGGAAAACCCATTGGGACAAAACCAAAGGTAAGGGAAAAAGAGTGCAAATGAATCACTTGTCCATTTGTTGATACTCTTTAAATGTAGATCAAAAACCAAGGAGGTTTAGGATCGTGTCTTCTCTGGTTTGGTTTAATCTTCACTCCACAGTGAGCTGCTTCCTCAGCTACAAGCTCATCCTCTGGTTCAAGCTGCTCTTTAGATTCTTTTTCATGCTCCAAGCTCCATGAATCATCATGTATCATATCACATGTCGAGCTCTGTTTGTTTGGTCGAGCTTGCAAATCGAGCTTGTCATCTTCAGCACTCAGGCTCTGTTTGTTTGGTCGAGCTTACAAATCGAGCTCGTTATCTTTAGCTCGGACTCTGTTTGCTGGTCGAGCATGCACGTCGAGCTTGGCTATGCCTCCTCCATCTCTTGAATCGACTAGTATCATATCATCCTCTCCCACTTGAATAAGATTTGTCCTCAAATCTGAATCATCTGCATGGACATAGAACAAGTTAGTACTCGCGGAATCATGTAGGATTATGAACATACCTCTAAATCTGTTTTGGCTTGGTTTTGGCTTGTATGCTGCGTCTGATGGCTCCTCTTTCATCAGCATGAAACAACTGGCGTCTTGGTGTTTATCCTGGTCCAAATCAGGTGGCTTGAATCTTTTGTCTTCTTCTCTCTTTTGGATTCTTCTTGTGCGCTTCAAAGCTGTTCTAAAATCTGCATTTGGCTCTTTTGACAAAGACAAGCGAATCATATCTGTGTGATCAAAAACAAAAGGGTCCTTGAAAACATAGCTACTTACCTTAGCATGTTCTAGTTCAATGTCTCTAGCTCATATTAAGATTGGTGGCATCCATTCATAGCGTCGAGGTTGATATATAGGAACTCCTCTGGACTGATGGTGTATTATTTGATCCTCAACTTCGTATTCTCCAAGTCCTGCATCAAAACAAGAAAAAGTATACCAAGAGCCTGGTGGTAGTTTTAAAGGTTTACCTTGCTGGGAATTGTAGTTTGATCTGAGCAATAGTAATGTATCTGGTGGTTCGTCTTTGAACATTAAAGAAGCCTTGACTACTTTTTCATGCTCCTTTGGTCCATAATCAACTTGATTAGTGAGAACTTGAATCATTCCTGCCTTTGAGTTCTTAACCTGTCTTTTATTTGCTTTCACAAAAACTAAAGAAAACACATCAAATGTGCATCTGGAATAATCAAACAAGTCCTCAAGAGGATCAAACAGGCTATCGAAGGCAAGTTTCGAATGCATTTTATCAATTTCATTCACTTTGTCACAAATCAGAATGTGATTAGAACACCAAAAATCTTTAACAAGCAACATTTTATTAGAAAGAGAATTATACTTTGTAAACTTAGATAAGCTTTGTTCAAAAACATGATCTTTGAAAGTTGGTTTGCAAGGTTCATTAAAACCACAAAAAACGTTTTGTTTTATTTTAGAAAAGGTTTTATTCATTACAAACTCTTTCCTAGTTCTAAACAACTCAAAGGTGTTGCTAAACAAAGAAACTCTCAATGAAGGTTCAAAATGACGAAATTTATTAATTAGAAAACCTTTTGGCTTAAAGAACTTTTCATGTGTAACAGTTTCGAAAATTGGAATCATTTGGTCAAAGTTAGATTCTGAAACACAAAATTCTTTCACAGCTTCTAAACCAAAACGTTTTTCATCTTAAGCAGAAATCATTATAAACAAATTAGGCTTAGTCCTAACCAAATCAAGTTTCTTACAGTACATTCTTGGGTGATCTTTAGGAAATGGCTTGGGGACTGGTTCTGACACAAGGTTGATTGGCTGCTCTATATCAGTAATCAATGGCAAACTCTTTTGTACATTTTATGGTGATTCTTCTTCTGCATCATGAGTAATCACGTTAGTTTCATTAACCAAAAAGGGATCTAGACACATACCTTGCACACTGCTGTTCATATGAGGTTGTATGGGTGCCTCTGGTGTTGTTTTCTCAAGCAACATAGGGTGTATTGTGTCTGCAACTTGTTTCTGGTCCATTGCATGTTTTTCTGCAGGTGGTTCTTCTTTTTTGGACGTTTGAGCTTTTGTTTGAACAACAGATTGTTCTGGTTTTGCTGTTGGCTTGCACAAAGCTCCTTAGCTGAGAAAACTCTTCTTCTCCATGGATTTTGTAAGGCTCTTTTTCTGGTCTAGATAATATGCAGGCATGTGCTTCTGGTTTGGCTGAAAGTCTGCTTGTGTTGAGAAAGTTTCTCTGACTTTTTGGTGGCACTTGTTGAGACGACCACACCCATTTTTTTTTTTTTAACAATTATTACGCCCATACATAATATTTTAAACGGATTAACAACAATAACACTCGGCCTTTATTAAACATTTCACAAACCGTCAACAACAGAAAACGCAATTAACAATACTATTAAATTCAGTACACAACAACAACAACACACAACAACAACAATAATAACCGAGTCCTAATCATCCTCTTCTCATCACCCTGATTCCACGATCACACTTTATCTTTACCTGCAACTCAGAAAAACACAGAGATGCGTAAGTATTATCACAAATACTTAGTGAGGCGGTCCTCCCATCTACGAGCTATACACACAAGCAACAAAGATGATAAACCACTCACAACGCACAACACAACAAAACTCAAAACAATAAACAACCAGATTGATCGATCCAGCCCACCAATAAACATGGATCGATCGATCCAAGCTTTGGATCGATCGGTCCACACACATCCGCAAGAACCAGCAACTCCAAGCCTTTCTGGATCGATCGATCCTCCCTTGGATCGATCGATCGCCCCTTACCTGCCTTGGATCGATCGATCCTACAATGGATCGATCGATCCCAACAGTTCTGAAACTCGAACACAACCTGCAAGCCTTGGATCGATCGATCCTCCTTTGGATCGATCGATCCTCGAGCTTCTGCAACTCCGATCTTGACTTCCACCACCGAACACGGCCAACGACCACTCAAATCCTTCCCTCACGAGTTGTACAGGACCAAAACGTCCTTAAAGCAATAAACCCTAACGAAACGTCTATAAGTATCGCCGACCAAAACTACCTCATATGGTCTACGTAATGCATCGCAATGCAATACGTCACCACACATATTCCAAACCCGGAATATCATCTCAACCATGACCTTATCGTCCTTATGCAAGCACTTCTTCAGCATCGAAACATGAAAAACCTTATGAAATGCTTGCATAATCTCCGGTAACTCCAACCGGTACACGACTGGCCCAACTCGACCAACAATCCTAAACGGACCCATATACCTCGGACTCAACTTAGTCTCGGTAATGGACCTGTTTGGACCTCGTAACATCGCCATCTTGAGATACACTCTATCTCCCACCTCGAACTCAAGCTCTTTTCTTCTCCGATCGGCATAACTCTTTTGCCGATCCTGAGCTTCTTTCATGTTCAGCTTCAAAACCCAGATCTTCTCCGTAGTTTCCTGAACAAAATCTGCACCCAATGTACTCCTCTCCCCCACTTGGGTCCAGCACAACGGTGTACGACATGGCCTACCATACAGAGCCTCGTATGGAGCCATTCCAATACTCGCCTGCTAGCTATTGTTATAGGCAAACTCTACCAAGCTTAGGTGATCTACCCAATGACCACCCCAGTCTAGCACACACATCCTCAATAAATCCTCAAGAGTCTGGATCGTCCTCTCGGATTGCCCGTCCGTCTGAGGATGATACGCGGTACTCACATGCACCTTTGTGCCCTTCTCTGTCTGGAACGCTTTCTAGAACTCGAAAGTGAACTTAGGATCCCGGTCTGACACGATACTTACCGGTACTCCATAAAGTCTCACTATCTCTTGCACGTACTTCTAAGCCAACACCGAAACTCCATCGGTTTTCTTGATGGCCAGAAAACGTGCAGTCTTGGTCAAACGATCAACAATGACCCAAATCGCATCCTTGGTCCGAGAAATTGGCAATCCCACTACAAAATCCATCGTAATCATATCCCACTTCCACTCTGGAATGGGTAAACTTCGCAACAATCCGCTCGAAACCTGATGCTCTGCCTTCACGAACTGGCATGTATCACACGCTGTGACCCAGTTAGATACATCCTTCTTCATCTCGACCCAGTGATAATACCGCTTGAGATCTCGGTACATCTTAGTCGCTCCCGGATGAATCGAAAACATACTCGCATGAGCCTCACTCAGGATTTCTCGCCTCAAACCCTCATTCTTGGGTACGCTGCTCAGAAGATCCGCCTGATTAGCTGCCTCCAACCCCAATGGTTCCTGAGATAAAACACACAACCTCAAAAAACCAAGCTCACACACCAACGACTCCATGTTCTGCTTCCGAGCCGAAACTACACGTTTGCGACTCAAAGCATCCGCAACCAAGTTCGCTTTACCAGGATGGTAAGCGATCTCCAGATCATAATCCGCCACCAACTCCATCCAACGCTTCTGCCAAAAATTTAACTCAGGCTGAGTGAAAATATACTTCAGGCTTTTATGATCTGTAAAGACCTGGACCTTTCCGCCATAAAGATAAGACCTCCAAATCTTCAAGGCGAACACTACCGCAACCATCTCAAGATCATGGGTAGGATAGTTGCCCTCATGCTTCCTCAACTGCCTCGAAGCATAGGCAATCACCTTTCCCTGCTGCATCAACACACACCCCAGACCAACTCCCGAAGCGTCTGCATACACCACGTAAGGCTTACCCAGCTCAGGTAATGCCAATACTGGCGTACTAGTCAACATCGCCTTCAGGTTCGCAAAACTCTCCTCACACTCAGGAGACCACACAAAAGGAATATCCTTCCCTGACAGCTTTGTCATAGACTTAGCCATACTCGCAAAACTCTTGACGAACCTCCGGTGATAACCTGCTAACCCGAGAAAACTCCGAATCTCGGTAGCATTCCTCAGCCTCGGCCACTCCCTGATAGCCTGGATCTTCTCCGGATCTACAGAAACTCCCTCTGCAGACACAATGTGACCCAAAAATCCGATCTCTCGCTGCCAGAAACTACACTTGCTCAACTTAGCAAATAGCTTTTGCTTCCGCAGCTTTTCCAGAACAACTCTCAGATGCATCTCATGCTCCTCGGGACTCTTCGAATACACCAAGATTTCATCGATAAAGATGATCACAAACTCATCCAGATACTCCTGAAACACGCTGTTCATCAACCTCATGAACGCTGCTGGTGCATTCGTCAACCCAAATGGCATCACCACAAACTCGTAGTGTCCATATCTCGATCTGAAAGCCGTCTTCCGGATATCCTTCTCATCAATCGAAATCTGATGATATCCCGATGCCAAGTCTATCTTGGAGAACCAAGTAGCCCCTCTCAACTGATCCAACAACTCATTAATCCGAGGAAGAGGATACCTGTTCTTCACAGTGACTCGGTTCAGTCCCCGATAATCGATGCACAATCGAAAACTCCCATCCTTTTTCTTCACAAACAACACCGGCGCTCCCCACGGTGAAGTACTCGGTCGGATAAAACCTTTACCCAACAACTCTTCCAGCTGCTTCTTCAGCTCTGCCATCTCTGCTGGAGCAATCCTGTATGGCGCCTTAGATATCGGCATCGTCCCGGGTTCTAACTCAATCGTGAAAGGATCAGACCGAGACGGCGGTAATCCCTGCAGTGACTGGAAAACATCCTGGAAATCCCGAACAACCCGAATATCCCCAACCTCAACCTCTCCAACGATCTCTGATGTAACAATCGTCACCAGCTACGCCTCGCGACCTTTCTCGATCATACTCTCTGCCTACATGGCCGAGATCACGAGACTCCCAGAAGTCGGTCTCACTCCCTGATAAACCAACCTCCCTTGTTTCCTTTCGAAAACAACACACCCTCGGTGACAGTCCAGATGCGCTCTGAACTTCCCGAGCCAGTCCATGCCCAAAATGACGTCATAAAGCTCCACCGAGCAAATGACCAAATCCGCTGGCATAGACTCTCCAGCCACTTGGACATCCACGTCACCAACTCGACCGTGAATAGTCAGTAGCTTCCCTCCAGCCACTCTAACAAAACCCAACCGCTCCTCGGTTGCTCCCCGTAAATTGCCCTTCTCGACAATTTCCGGAGTAATGAAGCAATGCGATGCTCCAGAATCAAACAACACGTGGGATTCAACACCTCCCACAACCAGGGTCCCTGCATATTTCTCATATGCTCAGAACCCTGACACCCCATCACGGAGACAATAAATTCTAAAGCACAAGAATTTAACTCAGGTAAGTTTAACGAAATACCTGTGATCGACTTGGAACTCGGGCCTCCTATCTCCACAATGGAATACACTCGGGGCGCCACTGCACTCTGGATAGGTGGCGACACCGTCGCTGCCTCCCTCTGCAACTTAGGGCATCTCGGCTTGATATGCCCCGTCTCCCTGCAGTGATAGCACACACGCATATCCACACGCACCTCACCCTTTTGAGGGCAACTCGCCACCCGGTGATCCTTGCTTCCACACCTGAAGCACCCCGGACCACTCTGAGTAACACTGGAAGAACTCTCCATCTTCCGCTTCTGTCCTTGCATTGGCTTGTCGCCTCTGCTCGGACCGGACTGCTGCTGCTGCGGCGGCCTCCTCGCCTGAAAGTTGGGGCTAACAACCGCCACCTCATCTCTCAGACCCTCCTCCAGCAAGGCAGCTGTCTCCACTAACTCCGCAACAGTGCCAAAACCACGCACAAGGCAACGGTTCCTCAACTCAACCCGAAGACCCAACAAAAATCTCTGAATTCAGGCCCGCTCACCCTCCAATGCTCGACCCGCATACACACTGAGACGGTTAAACTCCGCCTCATACTCACGAACGGTCCGGTTCCCCTGAGATAACACAAGGAACCGACCCTCCAATTGGTCAAGCGCCTCCTAAGGAAAATACTTGGAGTTAAACTCCTCAACAAAATCCTCCCAGGCCATCTCCGCCTGAACTCTCCTGGCCGTAACGCCCATCCACCAAAGATGTGCATCACCCTCCAGGTAATGAACTGCCAGGTCCACCCGGTATCTCTTCGAACACCTAATCGAAAGGAAGTTCTGCTCCAACCTCCTTCTCCAAGCATCCGCGGCCTCAGGACTAGCACCTTCCGGGAAGAATCCCGTACCAATCCTCTACAACTGCTCTATCATCCTCAGGTAGGATGTGAGCTCCTCCGCAACTGCAGCCCTCGGCTGCTCCTCAACCACTGGTGGCACAACAGGAGCCTGCACTGGTACCCTCTCCGGTAACCGCTTCAACAGCAAGGCCAGCAAACCAGCAATGCGATCATCCCGGGCCTGAGCAAGATCCGCTGCAACACCCGCAGCACCCGCTGGAACTCCAGCCACACCGGCACCCACACCGGCCACGCCCTCCGACTCCTCCTCTACCACGACCTCTAGCACCTCTAGCCATCTGAACCAGCAAGAACAGAGGCTAAGATACTAAACAACTTACAGAATAAAGATAACTTACCGTGGAATCTCGAGGCTAGAAGAGGATGATTTCTAAGACCCCATGCTCAAACAAAATTGACTAACTACAACATAATCAATTCTACCATACAACAATTCAACGGTTCAACACATGCACCAAGCAACACGAAATCCTAGTCTACGCTCTGATACCAAATTGAGACGACCACACCCATTTTTTTTTTAACAACTATTACGCCCATACATAATAGTTTAAACAGATTAACAACAATAACACTCGGCCTTTATTAAACATTTCACAAACCGTCAACAACAGAAAACGCAATTAATAATACTATTAAATTCAGTACACAACAACAACAACACACAACAACAACAATAATAACCGAGTCCTAATCATCCTCTCCTCATCGTTCTGATTCCACATTCACACTTTATCTTTAAATACAACTCAGAAAAACACAGAGATGCGTAAGTATTATCACAAATACTTAGTGAGGCGGTCCTCCCATCTACGAGCTATACACACAAGCAACGAAGACGATAAACCGCTCATAACGCACAACACAACAAAACTGAAAACAATAAACAACCAGATCGATCGATCCAAGCCTTGGATCGATCGGTCCACACACATCCGCAAGAACCAGCAACTCCAAGCCTTTCTGGATCGATCGATCCTCCCTTGGATCGATCTATCCCCCCTTTACCTGCCTTGGATCGATCGATCCCAACGGTTCTGAAACTCGAACACAACCTGCAAGCCTTGGATCGATCGATCCTCCTTTGGATCGATCGATCCTCGAGCTTCTGCAACTCCGATCTCGACTTCCACCACCGAACACGGCCAACGACCACTCAAACACGCTTCCTACAGGCGATTGAACACAAACCCAAACCCCAAACAACAAGGAAACCAACCACAAACCACAGAACAAGCAACACTCCAAGAATTTGATAATTCTAAACCAAACATCAAAACACACCAAACCTTAATTGCTTAGATCAGCTCATGGTACGTACTCACCTTGATTCGGACGGACTATAGAACCACGAAGAGCCCACAATGAACCGGTGAACCTCCACGCCGCAACACGAGATCCTCTGCAACTCAACCACACCAAGCTTCTCCCCTTCTAAGCAACCACAACCTTCTCCCTTTGATCTCTCACACCCAACACCTAAACCCTTGAATTCACACTCTCTTTTTCCTCACAAAAGCTCCATCAATCGCCCAGGAAGAAGAAGGAAGAAGAAAACTCGAATAATAGAGGTAGGTGAAGCCAAGGAGAACAAAAAGGAAAGTTGCCGACAGGCCCGGATCGATCGATCCACCAACTGGATCGGTTGATCTGCCTCACTCAGCAAACTGATCGATCGATCCACCCCTTGGATCGGTGATCCTCACTTTCCCAAAGCTGGATCAATCAAACCAACACTCCGGGTCGATCGTCCGCACTGCTGCAGAACCCCAAACACTTCCACTGCAATGGATCGATCGATCTACACCTTGGATCGGTCGATCCATGTCCTTAAGCTTCAGCAGCCTTGGAATACAAACCTGGATCGGTCGATCCAAGATAGGATCGATCGATCCCCTCTCTTTTCCGGACACAAGTCGACTTTTCGATTCTCGCTCAAACCGCTTCCCGAGAACTCCAATCCCGAAACATTTAAGATCGACTCTAAAGAGAGAGATCACATTTCCAACAACCTCAGGGAATCAAAATGCCAAAACACTTGTTGTCTTCTCTTTTTGGTATATGGGTTTGAGAATCTTCGAGGGTATTTTACTCATGTGTCTTCTGAGTGCACCGTCGACACAAACTCTCTGATCATTACCCATTTCAGTTTTCCCCAACTGATGATGGTTCTTTCTAGATACTTCAACCACTTGTGTTTTTCATGCCTCCACCATGAATATGCATATCCAGTGAGCTGTTTGATGAAAACCAATCATCCATGTCTCTTTCCCACTTGAGATAGTCCTCTGGATATCTACTTCCAGCAAATCTATAAAATTGTGGCACAAAATCATCATGAGACCTATCTTGCTTCCTTCTAGGTTCTGCTCGCCTCTGCTCTGTGGTCTGTCGAAACTCATGCCGAAGAGTCTCCATTTCAGTAGCCATCATCTTTCTCATTTCAGCAGTAAGAGCTTCATAAAGTAGTTTATTGTTCTGAATGTTGTTAGCTTCGTCTTCCTCCTCATCTGTTCCAGGCATGTTTCCTGCACCAATACAAAATCACCAGTAAAAAGTTCTACAGAAACAAATTCTTAAAAGCAAAAGTTAACTAGACCAAACTGATGCATTTGAGACAATTTTCTACACAATTAACACTGATTCGGTATTTGGAAGATGAATAGACACAACAAACCTAGTGAATCGCAGAACATAGATCTACAACTCAAACAACTTAAAACTAAGAAACAGGTTGCTGGTGGTGCATAGACAATAAAAAAATTCATAGAAGCAGATCTACACGATTTGAACAGATTAGAAGTGAAAGAGATTGAAAAACTTAACTTGCAGACTGTTTAGCTCTGATACCACTTAATGTAATCCTCCCTATGAATCGCCAGTCTGCAGCTAAAGGTAACTTGGGTCTTGCTGCAACAAAACCGTGAAGAACAGAAGAACAATGGATCGAGTGGCTTTACGAAAGGCTGTGGATTTCCTTAAGTAAACTAAGGGTGAATTCTTTGATACGACACACAAAGAATTCGTTTTGTTTGTTAGATATGACTCACCAACAAACAAAGATCTAGATTCAAATGTTTTTGATAAAAGAAAATAGATTGTCCTAAAATGAGATAAACAAATAACTTAAATAGAAAGGACCAGTCTACATGCAGACTGTCTAGAAAATAACAACATTAATTCTAAGTTGAAAATTGACCCTTCACTTCCATTTTCGTCACTTCTCTTGGCCAGAAAATCAGACACTTGTTTTGGCCTCTTCTTGGACCTGTAATGGACATAAAATGGTTTGGGCTTCATAACTTATCGTTTGGGTCGAATTTTGGGTTCTTGATCAACAAATGGATGATGTAAAAGTGATTCAGAAGCCTCATTAAAAACCTTCATTGGAAAACCCATTGGGACAAAACCAAAGGTAAGAGAAAAAGAGTGCAAATGAATCACTTGTCCATTTGTTGATACTCTTTAAATGTAAATCAAAAACCAGGGAGGTTTAGGATCGTGTCTTCTCTGGTTTGGCTTAATCTTCACTCCACAGTGAGCTGCTTCCTCAGCTACAAGCTCATCCTCTGGTTCAAACTGCTCTTTAGATTCTTTTCCATGCTCCAAGCTCCATGAATCATCCTGTATCATATCACATGTCGAGCTCTGTTTGTTTGGTCGAGCTTGTCATCTTCAGCACTCAGGCTCTGTTTGTTTGGTCAAGTTTGCAAATTGAGCTCGTTATCTTTAGCTCGGACTCTGTTTGCTGGTCGAGCTTGCACGTCGAGCTTGGCTATGCCTCCTCCATCTCTTGAATCGACTAGTATCATATCATAAATGTACTGGGGAAGTCTTCTTATCATTGAACTGGAATAAGTACTTGTTGTTAAGACCTTGATTAGTAGCTTGGCGATCATCTTTCCATGGCTTTCCTAGAACAATGTGGCTGACCTCCATGGGCAATACATCACAAAGTATTTCATCCACATATCTCCGAAGGGACAAAGATACTATCACTTGTGTGGTCACTTCTATTTCTCCATTACTTGTTAACCATTGGAGCTTGTAAGGTTCTGGATGCTTTTTAGTCTCCAAACTAAGCTTCTCCACCATTGTTGAACTTGCAACGTTTGCACAGATACCTTGATCAATGATAAGGCTGCACACTTTGTTTTGAACTAAGCACCTTGTGTAGAAGAGACTCTCACGTTGATCATTCTCCTGGTCTTTGTTTAGATTCATCCCATGCTTCAATAAATCACTATTGGTTGGTGATTCTTCTCTTGGATCATGAATTGGCAATGAATCTGAAGCTTTCTCTTCCTTTTGAGTGCTGCTCTCAACGTTTTCTTTAGGCACTATGGGCTCCTTGTGGTTTTTTATTTGTCAATCCTTCCGTAAGGCAATTAGATCTCTCTTTGTTTACTCTAGTACCAACAGATTGGTGAGTGGCTTGTCTTTTCTGTTGGATTTTCTCCACAGCATCAAACGCCTCTTGAACACACCTTTTCAATTCCTCATAATCCTTTTGTTTCCTTATTCGATTCTGGAGCTGTTCAGCTTGCCCATTACTTCTTTGATCACCACGATCATAGTAACCATGATTTAATTAATTTCTTGCTGCTCTTCTCAAATCTGATTTCTCATGGGATCCCCTTTGATCTCTCCTTGGCTGAGAACGGTTTTGGGACTCATCAACACGTTGGTGTACCTCTTAGCGCAATGAATCCATCAATTTGTTTTTGTGGTTGTCACTGGTTTCTTCTTCTTCTTCAGACATATTCTCCTATAAAGGCAACAATCACAACCCCAGTAAAAAGTTCTTATAGAATTTAAAACACAAGTAAACACAAGATCATTAACTTTTAGAAATGGGACACATCTAATGAGAGAAGATGAACAAACACACTCCAAATATGTTTTGAAACACAGTTCACTTTGCAGACAACAAACTCTAACAGTTCTATAGCAAATACTCAACATAAACTTATAGATCTCTATGAATCTTACTAATAAAAACACATAAAACACAAAGATATACGAGTACTTAGCTTCCAAAGTGGCTCTGATACCACGTAATATGATTCTTCTTCCAAAATCGACACTTTAGAAGCAAGTAGAGGTTTGCGGGTTGGCTTGACTCGATGGGATAGTTTGAGTCGAAGATCGAATCAAATAGATGCAGAATATTGGCTTGACTCTATGGCGTTGATCGAGTCAGGGATCGAGTCAAGTGGATGCGAAATAACTTGACTTGATGGTGTATATCGAGTAGGGGATCGAGTCGAGTGGATACGGGATATGGCTTGACTCAATGGCGTTGATCGAGTAAGGGATCAAGTCGAGTGGATGTGGGATATGGCTTGACACGATGGGGTGGATCGAGCTGAGGGTCGAGTCGGGGATCGAGAGATCACACAAAAGGAATGGAACTCCTTTGGTTTACCTAGTTTTGGATCTAGTTCTTAGAGAGTTTGAGAATAAAATGCTAGTTAAGTTTATTATAAAGGAAAAGAGAGAATATAAAGAAGGAGAAGTGTCTTGGAACAAGCTATAAAGCAAAATCTTGAAAATACAAGTCAAAACACATAGTAAATGATGAAAAATAACTCTCTTCTCATGCATGGACGAAATTCAAATGTAGAATGGCCATGGGCCTTATTGGACTCAACAAATGGGCAATGATGAAGTGCAACAATTGCCTCATTAAAAACCTTGTCAAGAAAACCCATTGGGACAAAACTTGACAAGGGAAAAAGAGTACAATTGAGTACACTTTCCCATTTGTTGAAGTCATGTAGCTTGAATCAAAACCAAGGTGGTTTGATTAGCTTCTTCACTAGAACATCCTCAGCTACAAGCTCATCCTCAGGTTCATGCTGGTCCACTGGTTTAAGCTGCTACTTTGGTTCATAATGCTCCTCAGTTTCAAGCTCATTCCTAGCCAGGATCACATCAACTATTAACTTGGCACTGATCTTATCATTTATATCAGCATGTTTTGGTTCTGAGTCCCCACTTTCAAACCTCTTTCCCAGCTTAATCTTGTTTGTTCGCTTGAGGACAAGCAAATATTAAGTTTGGGGGAGTTGATATCTCTGTATTTTACCCGTTTTAGGCACATGTTCATCACCCTTTTTGCATTGTTTCGTCCCTCATTCGCATCATTTAGGGCCATTTACTTCTGTTTTGCATGCTTAGGCATTTTTGCATCAACATTGCATATACATTCTGCATATGAGGTTGAAACAGGTAATCTGGAGTTTCTAAGGGCTAAAGAATGAATGGAGGCTTATGACATGGATAAAGCTGGGAAAAGAGCATAGGATGCAGAGGAAGGAAGGCACTCGATCACTCACTCGATGTGCATGATCGAGTGCATGCTCGAGTCATACGGAGGAGGAGCTCGACCAACCACTCGATCGACAGCTCGACCAGACGATCGAGTGCTCGATCGAGTGGAACCACCGACTTAGCCGTTTTGTCTTTTTCTGTATTAGGGTTTTAACCTGAGAATATAAATATCCCTCTTATCATGACACAAGGGACATTACGATTTTCCTTAGAGTTTTTCTCTGTAGCTACCAAGAACACCTCTGATTTGTAAACCAAATATCTTTTGATCTATTGAGTTTTTGCATTTGACTCTTTGAAACTTCTTTCTCCTCTCATCTTTATCTATCTGATATGCAAGTTTTATTAATTTCTGGGTTTGAGTTCTTGATGTTCTTCATGGGTTCTGAGTAGTTTTCTAGGGTTCTTGAGGATGGGTTATATTAGTGAGAAATTTTTCGTCTCCTAGGTTGTTTAAGGTTAGATTTTTATGAATTCCTTCTGGATTAGTGTTCTTAATGCTAATTTCTCTTTGATCATTTGGAATTATAACCCAGACATTTTCACACCCACCAGGTGTTTGATGAAATGTCTGAACCAACTAATTCCAGAGATTTATATGTCTAGCCTAAGAGATTAGTTGTCTAGAGTGTTTATTGGCTTGAATAGACTGAATCTTAGTGTCTGTTAGGTTAGATTTCGCAAACACCTAGGTTGATTAAGGAGGAATCACTGATCCATTACCCCATCCTTAGGAGCTTCTTGTTTATCTGAGTATTTTGTTGCATTTCTCTGCTTCTGTAGCTTCTGTAGTTTCTGTTAGCTTCTGTTAGTTTTAACTGCTTGTTTAAGTTTCTTGTTTATGCTTTCTATTGATTTAGGTTCAAACTTATATAGTTTCCGGTTTATCGGTTGGAAACCCTCGACGAGTAATGGAGAGATCCTAGGGATTAAAGACTACAGTCTTAAACGGTTCAGATTACTGGTCCGATCTCGTACTCGATATCACCTCAGTGATATGGGAAACACAACGCCACGAACCTGAAAATTGATACATTTACGATTGATAAAGCTTATTGCTTGGCTTGACTTAACAGATTTGATTGCATCCTGTATGTTAGCATCACACCTGATTGGATTGATACCTATTGTACTGCAACGACATGATAGTGCATTAGGATAATTGATAACAAAAAACCTATTATTAACAAATTCCCTAAAGAATAAGCTAGCAACATTCATAGCATCATCAGTTTTATGACAAGGAATAAAATGCGCCATCTTAGAGAATCTATCCACAACCACGAATATAGAGTCCTTACCAGTCCTAGTCCTAGGCAATCCAACAACAAAATCCATAGAAATGTCTTGAGTGGATTTTATAGCTTTTGAGTGGCCCAGATTCCTTATTTATAGATAGACAGAAAAGAAATTGTTTGTAGAAAAAATGAATAGATGAGAAAGATGAAAACAAAACAGAAAAACGATATTACCGAGCTTAAGAGAGTGCTCTGATACCACTTTGATATGATCCCACTAGATCATGATCTCTTAAGGTGGATTTCGAACTGGATATGCCTTCAACCAAGGTTACTAACCAAGGCTAAGGTGATGTGGATTGAGTGGTCGCACAAGAGTTATGGAAGACTCTTGATATTCCGGTTGATCTTCAGGATATAATGCACCTGAGGATCGAGTTTGGTTTCTGGATATTACACACCAGCAACCAGTTTTGTCCAAGAGGAACAAGAAGAAAATCACTCTCAAATTTGATAAAAGAAAAGCTATTATTGATAAAAGAGTTTAAGTTAAATAGAAGAAATTGTGATAAAGACTCAACTAAAAACAATGAAATACGAAAAACTAGATGAAAACTGAATTAACTAGTGTTGAATGACTCTTCAGCTTCATATTTGACTCTACAACTTCCATTTGGTGTATTTCTTTCTTAGTCGTACTTAGGGAATAGGCAGTCGTACATAGGAGACTGGCAGTCGTGCATAGTAGACTGTGAGTTATTCAGCAGACTTGAGAATTTGTTTAGCAGACTTCTAAATCTGTTCGACAGACTTCGAAATTGCAAAGCAGACTTATAACTTCTTTTCCAGAATGGCTTAGATAGTTGTTCCTAAATCCTCTTGAACGTCGTGAACTTGCAACAACACCAAAGTATAGTGTTTTAATCCTTCCTCCAATAACTCCACTTGATTAGAAGCTGAACTAAGTAAAGAACTTATTGTCGTAGAGAATTTCTTGAACCGAAACCTCGTCATAGCTCCAGCTGGTACTTGCAATGCTTCCCCAGGTTAATGCTCGTCCACAGCTTCAAGCTCAGGTACATGCTCTGGTTCAAACTCATCCATGATCATATCAAATCCTCTACTTGCAATAGTCATAGAAGGCAGAGACGTGGACAAGAAGTAAGACACCCTCCAAGAGACAACTTAGCTGGTCTTAAGCTTCGTATTCCTCCGTTCCATGGTACTAACAATCCAGATGATTATTTGGAATGGAAGAAAAAGATAGAGTTGGTGTTTGTTTGCCAAGAGTATACAGAAACAAACAAGGTTAAAGTGGCAGCCACCGAATTCTATGATTATGCACTAAGTTGGTGGAAATCAAGTCGCATGTCTAGTTCTTATTGATAAGTAGGTTTTTAGTATCAATTCCCCTAATGCACAAATAGGTATCAATCCAATCAGGTGAGATGCTAACTGATCGGTTGCAATCAAATCAGATTAAGTCAAGCCAAGCAATAGGTTTTTTATGTCTAACAACCTAAATTAACAAAAAGCAATAAGAAGAACTAAAACAAAGCTAAACCGTAATATGACTAACATAAACTAACATAAACAAAAAGCAATAACAGAAACTAAAGCAAGCAATAATGACTAACAGAAACTAATAGAAGATAGCAAAACAGAGAATAGCAACAGAACAATAAGATAAAAAAGAAGTTCCTCAGGATGGGGTAATGGATTAATGATTCCTCTTTAAACAATCTAGGTGTTTAACAAAACTCAAGCAGAGAGCTAATCCCTAAACAATAGACTCAAAAGCAATCAGATTCATTCTCATGACAGAAATCATCAAATCAAGATAGTTCTAGACCTAACTTTCATTAGCGAAATCTAACCTAACAGGCATTAAGATTCAGTCTAGTAAAACCAATAAACACTCTAGACAACTAATCTCTTAGGCTAGACATGTAAATCTCTAGAATTAGTTGGTTCAGATATTTCATCAAACACTTCGTGGGTGTGGAAATGTCTGGGTTCTAATTCCAATTGATCAAAGAGAAACTAGCATTAAGAACACTAATCCAGAAGGGATTCATAGAAATCTAAGCTTAAACGTCCTAGGAGGCTAAAGATTCCTTACTAATTTATCTCATCCTTAAGAACCCTAGAAAACTACTCAGAACTCATGTAGATCATCAAGAACACAAAACCAGAAAATACTAAAACTTGCATAATCAGAAAGATAAAGATAAGAGGAGTAAAAAGTTTCAAAGAAGCAACAAGAGAAACTTAATAGATCAAAAGTCGGCAAGGCTACACTCGAGTGTGCACTCGATCTTGCGGTCGAACTCGCGGTCGAGTCCATGCCTTGGTTTGACTCGAGCGTTCACTCGATCAAGCACTCGAGTTGGTGGTCAAGTCCATGGTTGAGTCCATGCCTTGGTTCGACTCGACCATGCAATCGAGTGGCTTCTTCGGTGCCCTGGCCTCTGCTTCATATGCTCCTCGATCCAGCTTTGTGCATGTTTTCACGTCCACTCCTCCCTTAGCTCTTAGAAGCTCCAAATCACCTGTGTCAACCCCTTATGCAAAAGATGTATGCAATGCTGATGCAAGAATGCCTTAGTATGCAAAACAGATGCAAGTGACTCTAAATGGTGCGAATGAAGGATAAAACAATGCCAAATGGGTGATAAATGCATGCTTAAAACATGTGAAATATAGACATATCAACTCCCCCAAAGTTAGTCTTTGCTTGTCCTCAAGCAAACAAACAAGACAGATACTGGAGAAGAGGTTTGAAGGTGGGGATTCAGAACCAAAACAAACTGATAGAATAGTTAAAATCAATGTCCAAGTTAACAATTCTAAGATGCAAGGTGAGTGAGTCATAGTTAAAAACGTTAGCCATACTCTTCACAACATAACCCTCCTTAAGTCTCAACCTAGATATGTATTCAAATCAACCATTCCCTTTGACATTTATTAAGCAGAAACCATGAATCAAGTTATGCACATTCAATGAACTCATTTGGCTAAGGGTAAGGTTAAGAGACAAAGGTGGTCCCTCCTCATATGGTTTAAGCAACTCATAACATGGATCTCTCAAGAAAAAGAACTGAGCTTTAGAAGAATGCTAAAGGTAAGGGCCAACCTATGCATACAAGAACAAAATTCCATCTACCCAAAGATATAAAAGCCATCTCAGCCTTCCTATTTCTAAACACTGAAGATGATCCTATTTCTACCCTTTTTACTTAGGCATTCTCTTTGCCTTAAACTCTTTTTAAATCAACTCATTCTTTTTCTTTGGTTTTCATCCTCAGGAGAGGTTTTCTGAATTTGATGATTTCTAGCGGATTTGAATTTTCTTTAACAGCTACGGTTCTCTTTTCTTCTTATATCATAAGACATCCTACACTTTTTGTCCTTTCTTCTTCTCTTTTTATTTGGACAGAACCACTTTTCTTTTTATTTGCTCCCAAATCCTTAACTAGATCAACATATTCGCTTTTTTACTTTCTTCTCCTAAGAACTCTTAACCTTTTCTTTCTTTCTCTTTTTCTTAATCAAACCCGAACCCAGAATCAAATTCCCACCTAGTCCTATCCAGTCCAAAAAGCGTGAACTAGAACTACACATGATGTTATTCTTGTCGGCTCAAACCTAATACTTTCTACCAAGCTCAATCTAAAAATAGGCCTAACACTCATAAAGCACAATTGGCTTGAAAGAAGGATAGGGTAAGGGTGTGGAAAACTGTTCCAATGATGGGAATCAGCTACTTGGATTAACAAGAGTGATTAAAAGAGAAAGAAAATCTAAGTATGTCTATGGTATCCATGAGTTCAATTCCAATGCATAAATAGATATTTATGAGTCAAGTTCAGGTTATAATAGATAGGGAATGGCATCAAATCACAACATGCTTCAATCAAGACTAGAATTTACATCATGCATTCAAAGTATGGTGCAGTTTTATATTTCAAACTCATTCAACAAGCATCAGACTAAAGAATCAGCAAGCTTGCAATGTTATAATCATCCTAGTCTCCTGCTCGAGTCGCCTCTGGTTCTTCTTTTCTCTCGATCAGATCTTTTCTTTCTTTGCCCTGGCTCAAATGAGGATGCTCTAGGGGGATCCATTGGGATGTCTTGGCTTGGTTCCAGCCTTAAGGAGCTTCTTTTCCTCAACTTGGCTGACCCATGCTTAGCTTGCCTTAAAGAGGAACCAGTAACCTTCCCTTGAAGCTCCTTAATTTGGTCATTTATCTCCTTCATAGAACCACATAGCTCATTCACAGTGTTCTTCAATGCCTTGATGGTCTTGTCCTGAAACTTGTTCCACCTTTGAAGAATGCTGACATGCCTGTGAGCTTCTTTCAAGCTCTGGCTCTATCTTGAAGTTGTAGTGTACTCCTGGAAATGGAAGGTCTCTGGTGCATAAACAATCATCTCATCCACATCGTCTTATTCTCCTTCTTGTTGAGAGTCTTATGCTTGGGGGATATAGAGAAACTTGGTGGACGGCGAAAAGTCGACGTTGTTCCCTGTTCTAATCTTAGTAGCCACGGTGTTTGGGAGGATCATCCTTGCTGCTCCAACTGCTGGGTGAATGAACTTGTAGAGATATAGTTCGTTCACCCTCTCGCTGTCTAGGAAATGGGTCCTGATTAGGTGCGGAATGTCTAACCACCTGGGCTCATACTCCCTTGAGTTCAGCTCCACACCACAAGCAACCAGCATAGGCGTCACTATGCCACCAATACTAAGCTCCCCCGTGGTACCCATCTTGTGCAACTTCACTGCCCAATCTCTATAATACAACATCTGATCAAGCATGACAAAGGTGAGGCTTGTATCAGACCTGTCTCCAGTTAGAACTGTCCCATCTCTTGTGGCATTCAGAACTCCTCCAAGCGCCAAATCGAGCATCTGAAGCTCTCTGTCATTGATGTTTCCGATGAGCTTCCTAGCAAAGAGGGTGCTAGCTATAGACTTGTGTAAGTACCTCAAAACCGAGCTCCTGATTTAAGCACTCTTTGATCTAGATGAAGAGTAAGCGCCCTTTGCACCAATGGTCTCCCACAATGCGAGAAGCTCATGCCTATCAAAGTCTTGGATGGTCCCAGTCCCGCTTGGGAATCCATACAAAACTTCAATCTCCTTGAAGGGGAGCGAGTACTGGAAGTTCCTAAACGTGAAGGTGATGTATCCTAATCCTCCATCTGATTCATACTGCGGTTCATCCTTGTAGAAATGCACCTTCAGGGAGGCAAAAAAAAAAACAGGGTTTTTCCTCATAAGCTTCCATACTTCTCTTCATGAAGGTGTCCAGATGACACATCTCAAACAAGAACTCAACATCCCTTTTTAATCCAAGCGCCTTCATGGTTTCAGGGTGTGAATATCGAGTGCCCGCGAAAACCATCTTTATGAAGATCTTGTAGAGTTCTTATGGAGAGGGGTTTTCCCTCCCTTGCCTTGGTTAGCGTCCTTTGGTTCATTTTCCTCACCATCATTACTGGCGTCTTCCTCCATGGGCTCAACTGGCCTGTTACCTCTGGCTATTGTACGCTTATCCCTCGAGTACTTTTCAGCCATCTCAGCTTCTTCTTCACCACTTCCGCTAATCATATCCTCCTCCATGGGCTCTTCTGGTTGTTTCTCAAGAGCAAAATAGAGTTTCTTCTTAGAGAACATCCGGGATAGTTCTTCAGCCATTGACAAAGGGACTGGATCAGGGACTCAACCACGAGCTCGACCACGAGATCGAGTGAGTAATCAAGTCGTCTCCTCAACCTCCATTGGTTCTAGTTCTTTAGGTACTAACTCTCTTAAACTCTGGAAACGTCGTGCCATAACCTCGACGGATGAACGACGTGCTGGTTCCTTCTTTGGAGAGCTCTTTGGCTTAGTTAACAGAAATTGGTTGATCATTCTCAAAACCTGGATGGATTCAACTCAAAACTGAAAGTGAGATGGCTAGAGAGCCTTTGCCGAAAACAAGGAAAGCTAGGGAACATTTTAGGAGAGAAAAGAGAGAGTTATGCGAAAGCTTAGCAAATGAGAAGAGTGAGAGAGTGTGAGGTGATTTACTCCCTTTTGTAGGCAAAGATGGATGCTAGAGGACAAGGGGGAGCAAGTGCAAAAAATTTGAATTTAAATTAAAACTCAAACGCTCCCATTGACTGAACTCGATCACAGACTCGATTGTGTGCTTGAGTGGGCCATCGACTCAGCCTTTGTTCCCTTAGCTTGTCGCCAACTTGACCGAGAAATTGAATTTGAATTTGAATTTGATTGAACGCTCCACTCGATCACGAACTCGATCGTATGCTCGAGTGGGCCATCGAGTCAGCCTTTGTTCCCTTAGTTTGTCGCCAACTTGATCGAGATTTCAAGTTTGTATTCAAATTCGATGCTCCTCTTGTACGGACTCGATCACGTAATCGAGTGGGCCATCGAGTCAGCCCTTGTCTCCTTGCTTGTAGTCTCACTCGACCAAATGATCGATTATACAGTCTAGGTGCCTTGCTTTTTGCCTAACTCGACTAAATGATCGAGTGTACGGTCGAGTTGTATGATCAAGTCTCCTTCATCACTCCTTTCCTCTAAATTATTCAGCATCTTGTTACTCTTAACTCTTACACTTCCACCTAAACATCAAAAATACTAAAAACAAATCAAAAATACCAAAAACACTAAAAGCAAATCAAAGTACCAAAATTTAAAAGTAGTATGAACAGGGATAGACATGGGACTTCCTCCCAAGTGAGCTTGTTTAAGTCACTGAGCCTGACTTGTCAAGGTCTTATGCTTGGAGCGGTTCACCGAGAGGAACTGAAGTCCCTTCTTGAATGATCATGTCGGCCCTTCAAATTGATAATAGGATTTTGCTATCAAATTATCCTAATGCATTATCATATCATTGCAGTACAATAGGTATCAATACAATCAGGTGAGATGCTAGCAGATAGGATTGATGTGATCGTAGATAGATATGAACAAGAAGATATGGAATTGCAAGAACCAGAGTATTCAAGAATCAAAACTTCCATCCAAGTCAAGACAGATCACTAATTGGATGAGTATTCTATTTGCACTCTTTTTCCCTAAGAAGTTTTTTTTCCCACTGGGTTTTACTTGTTAGGTTTTTAATGAGGCAAATAGGATACTCTATAATAGCCCATTAGTGATCCACAAAGGCCCAACAAGAGCAAAGAACAAGATGCACCTAAAGGAGCCTTATTTCTATCTTTCTTTTAAATTTGAATTTTGAGAGTGTGAGAGAGAGTGCACGTCTAGGGTAAGGGTTTTTGACACAACCCTGAGAAGGATCACTCTAAGCCGGTATGAATTTATAGGATTTCCACTGTGAGGCTACTAGCACTCAAAGGGAAATTGATGAATCAAAGGGAGCGTCAAAGGCTGCGGAAGACCTTTGGTATACCCAGCTCTATGCCCTAAGATATAATGCACCTAGCCGACAAAGAGGTTTGTTGTTTGGAAGTAACCCGTAACCAAGCAACGAAAAGTGTTCCCAAGGAACAAAGAGAATTCAATCTCAAGAAAATCAAATTTGATTAAAAAAGGGGTTTTCTCATTCTTCTACAAGAGTTTAGTTTAAATAGAAGAAATTGTAATAAAGACTCAACTAAAAACAATTAAATACGAAATACTAGATGAAGACTGAATTAACTAGTATTGAATGACTCTTCAGTTTCATTTTTGACTCTGCAACTTTTATTTGGCGTATTTCCTTCTTAGTCGTACATAGTAAACTATGAGTTATTCAGCAGACTTGAGAATTTGTTCAGCAGACTTCTAAATTTGCAAAGCAGATTTCTAAATTACAAAGCAGACTTGTAACTTGTTTTCTAGAATGGCTTATATAGAAGCAAACAAGGTTAAAGTGGCAGACACCAAATTCTATGATTATGCTCTAAGTTGGTGGGATCAAGTGGTTACTACTAAGAGGCGTCTTGGAGATGACCCGGTTGAAACCTAGAATCGGTTGAAGATTATCATGAGGAGAAGGTTTGTGCCTAGTCATTACCATAGAGAGCTGCACCAAAAGTTGAGGAATTTGGTTCAAGGAAACAGAACAGTTGAGGAGTACTTCAAAAAAATGGAAACGTTGATGCTAAGAGCTGATGTTCAAGAAGATAATAAAGCAACAATGTCCAGATTCATGGGAGGTCTCAACAGAGACATAATAGATCATTTGGAGGTGATACACTATAAAAACCTTGAAGAGTTGTTTCACAAGGCAGTCATGTTTGAGAAGCAGATCAAGAGGAAGAGTACTAAGCCGAGCTACAATACGAGCAGACCTAACTACCAAAAAGAGGAGAAATCTGGTTTTCAGAAAGACAACAAGCCGTTTGTGAAGCCTAAGGTCGAAGAAATCAGTTCAAAAGGAAAAGCAAAGGAAACAACAAGAGCTAGGGATCTTAAGTGTTTCAAATGCCACGGACTTGGGCATTATGCGAGTGAGTGTTCCAACAAAAGAATTATGGTAATTAGGGACAGTGGAGAGATTGAGTCCGAGGATGAGGAACTAGAAGATTCTGATGTTGAAGAAGCACCTAAAGGAGAGTTACTTATGACTATGAGGGTTTTATGTGTGTTAAACAAAGCTGAAGAGCATGAGCAAAGAGAGAACCTGTTCCATACAAGGTGTTTGATTAAAGGAAAAGTGTGTAGTCTTATTATAGATGGTGGAAGGTGTACCAATGTTGCAAGTGAGATTATGGTCCAGAAACTTGGTTTAGAGGAGGTTCAGCATCCTAGACCTTATAAACTGCAATGGCTAAATGAGAGTGGAGAAATGGCTGTTACTAAGAAAGTTCAAGTGCCATTAGCCATTGGAAAGTGTGAAGATGAAATCTTCTGTGATATTCTGCCCTTGGAAGCTAGTCACGTTTTGTTAGGAAGACCTTGGCAATCGGATCGGAAAGTGATATATGATGGGTTCACAAACAGACATAGCTTTGAGTTTAAAAAAAGAAACACAATTTTGGCACCTATGGCACCTCATGAAGTCTACTTACATCAGCTTAGCATGAAAAAGAAAGGAACTCAATGTTGAGTTTAGGAGAGTTTTTTAAGAGAGAAATTGAGCGGAAATAAGTTTAATAGAGAATCATATTTGCGAGTTGTATGAGAGAAGATTTATGCAAGAAACTCTTGTCTTATTTCTTTGATGTCTCGGTTACATATATATAGAGAAAGAGGCTAGGTTAAATGGGTACACAAGAGAGAGAAGTGAGTAACGGTCATAAGGGAAAGCGACATGTTGTAGAGCTTCCCAACATTTACTCGTTTAGGCCAACTTGACTTCTTACACCAAACGATCCTTTCCTCTTTTAGACTTCGGTCCTTCACATGTGATCCCAAGGTATCCTATGCTCCCTTTTGCCTCAACTCTTCATAAGTATGCCGAGATTCCTTATTGATTTAATTAACCATGCTTAATATTAATTTAGCATAATTGATTAAATCCTCCTTGATTAATACTCCCCTTCAATCTTAGAGTAGGGTAACCCGAAACTAAGATTGGAGCAACTCACGATTAACACCTCATTAAAAACCTTAATGAAGAAAACCACTTGGGAAAAACTTCATCAAGGGAAAAAGAGTATGTCATCGTGAGTTAGAGGATGATCAATCAAGGCCTTGTGAGATTTACAAGTCCAAGTTTGTGGTGAATGTAGTCACACACTCTTAGACTTACGGCTTTGGTGAAAATGTCTGCGAGTTGTTCTCCACTCCTTGTAAAGCATGGAATGGTTACTTTTTCTTCAATATTCTCTCGAACCTTGTGACAATCAAGCTCAATGTGCTTTGTTCTCTCATGAAATACTGAATTTGTTGTGATATGTATGGCGGCTTGATTATCACAATGCATGATCATTGGCTTTGAACTTTTTATCCCGAGATCCTTGAGAAGCGCTTTTAGCCATGTGAGTTCCTCCGTGAGCATTATCATGGCCCTATATTCTGCTTTCGCACTCGAGCTTGAGACAACCTTTTGCTTCTTGGTATTCCAAGTTGCTAAGTTACCTCCGATGAATGTACAATAGCCGGTTGTGGATTTGCGATCATTCCGATCACCGGCCCAATCCGCATCACAATACCCGGCTATCTCAGTGCTTCCATTCTTGCCCATCCATATTCCTTGACCCGATGAGCCTTTTAAGTATCTCAATATCCGATCTACCATACTCCAATGATACTCCAACCAATCTTCTATATTGAGCCGGATCCTTGTAGAGCGTATCATCTTTCTCCCCTTCTCAATTGACCTTATAACTAGCTTCAAGTGGCGTTTTAGCCGGTTTGGCACCAAGTTTCCCTGTAAGACTCAAGAGATCAAGTGTGTATTTCCTTTGTGAGAGAAATAGCCCTCCTTGGATCTACACACCTCAATACCTAGAAAGTATTTAAGTTCACCCAAGTCTTTAATGTCAAAAGAGGAATGGAGAGAAGATTTAATTTCAGAGATACCTTCCTTGTTACTACCCGTGATGATAATGTCATCGACATAGACTAGAACGGCCACTATTCCTATATCATTTTGAAGAGTGAAGAGAGTGTGATCGGCCTCAGACTTCCAAAACCCATTGGCCTTAAAAGTAGTGCTTAGTTTATGATACCAAGCCCGTGGTGATTGCTTGAGTCCATAGATAGCCTTTCGAAGCCGTAGCACTTTGCCTTCGGGAATAGAGGCTTGTAACCCGGGTGGTGGTGTCATATAAACCTCTTCTTCTAATTCTCCTAGTAAGAATGCATTCTTGACATCCATTTGCCATAGATCCCAATCAAGATTAGTGGCTAAGGAAAGAACTACCTTGACCGTGTGTTGCTTTGCGACGGGAGCAAAAGTGTCGGTGTAGTCATCTCCGTATGTTTGTGTGAAACCACGAGCCACAAGACGAGCTTTGTAGCGTTCAATATTCCATTACTATGGTACTTGATGGTGAAGACCCATTTGGAACTAACACACTTCTTGCCTGGAGGTAAGTCTTCAACATCCCATGTATGCTTCTTCTCCATTGCTCTGACTTCTTCTTCCACCGCATTGGTTCATTTCTTATCTCCTTGTGCTTCTTCATAACTTTGAGGTATGATATGAGCATCAATTTGACTTAGAAATGCCTTGTGAGCTGCTGGTAGGTGGTCAATCGAGCACATTTGTTGAATTGGATGTGCCACCGTGTGAGCATGATAGTAGACTCTCTTTTCTTTCCAAGTATCCGGATGACTCATCTATGTTGGCCTCATTCTATTGTGTTGGAGCTGATGTATTCACGGGAGCCGGATTGCCAAGGTGTTGAAGGATGAACTCTAAGCTTCTAGCTCGATCCGAGGCACCATTCGAGATGTCTTTCAAGTTTTCCCAATTCTTGGTTGTGAAGTAGCTTTGTTCTTCAAAGAATTTTACATCCCTTGACACCAACATTCTATTCATAGAAGGATCAAAACATTTGTAGCCCTTTTGAGTTGTAGAGTAGCCGAGAAACATACATTTTGTGCTCTTTGGTTCTAACTTGTTCCTTTGATCTCCCGGGACTAAAGCAAAACAAACACACCCAAAAACACGTAAGTGATCAAGAGATGGTTTAGATTTGTTGATTACCTCGAATGGAGACAAGTCTTGCAAGATCTTGGTTGGAATACGATTGATAAGATAACATGTGGATAACACGGCATCTCCCCAAAACCTCTTCGGCACATTGTGGTGAAACATTATTGATCGTGCTACTTCCATCAAATGTCTATTCTTCCTCTCCGCTACACCATTTTGTTGAGGTGTATATGGACAACTTGTTTGATGAATGATCCCATGCTTTGCTAGATGATCTCTAAACGCATGACTTGTGTATACCCCTCCATTATCCGACCTAAACACTTTGATCTTAGCATTATATTGGTTAGTTATGTGATTTTGGAAGTTTTGGAACGCATCAAGTACATGATCTTTTGAAGGCAGCAAAGTTAGCCAAGTATATTTTGATTTTTCATCAATGAAAGTAACAAAATACTTGTTATGATCCCATGAAATACAAGGTGCGGTCTGATAATAGGTTTTTTCGGTATCAATTTCCTAATGCATTATCATGTCATTGTAATACAATAGGTATCAATCCAAATGGGTGTGATGCTAACAGATAGGATGTGATCAAATCATATTAAGTCAAGCCAAGTGATAGGTTTTTATGTCTAACAACCTAAGTGAACAAAAAGCATTAACATAAACTAAAACAATAGCACAAACCAAAACTAGCAATTGCGACTAACAGAAACTAACAGAATAATCAGATAAACAAGAGGCTCCTAAGGATGGGGGTAATGCGTCAGTGAATCCTCCTTAATCAACCTAGATGTTTTACAAAACTCAAACAATGAGCTAATCCCTAGACAATAGACTCAAAAGCTGACTAATTCATTCTCATGACAGAAATCATCAAGCTATGCTAGTTCCAGACCTAATTCTCATTAGCAAAATCTAACCTATCAGGCATTAAGATTCAGTCTATTAAAGCCAATAAACACTCTAGACATCTAATCTCTTACACTAGAAATGTAAATCTCTGGAATTAGTTGATTCAGACATTTCATCAAACACCTTCTGGGTGTGAAAATATATGGGCTTTAATTCTAATTGATCAGAAGGAAACTAGCATTAAGAACACTAATCCACAAGGGATTCATAGAATTCTAAGCCTAAACGACCTAGGAGACTAAAGATTCATCACTAACCTATCCCTTCCTCAAGAAACCTAAAAGACTACTCAAAACTCATGAAGAACACAAACCCAGAAAATCCTAAAACTTGCATAATTAGAAAGATAATGATAAGAGTAGTAATAAGTACCAAAGAATCAATAACAAAAACTAAATATATTGAAAGCAATCTGTATTACAAAACAAGAGTTCTTGGTGGCTACAGAGAGAAAATTTAGGAAGAAAAACATATATCTTTGGTAAATGACTTAAGGAGTCTATTTATAGTGTGGGTTGCAAAACCTAGTACAGAAACAGACAAAATAACATTCGATGGTTGGACTCGATCACGCACACGAGTTGGTGATCGAGTGGCCGAGTTATGTTGCCTTTGTGGTCGACTCTATCATGCAGATTGAGTGCATGATCGAGTGGTCGAGTTATGTTGCCTTTGTAGTCGACTCTATCAATCAGATTGAGTGCATGATCGAGTGGTCGAGTTATGTTGCCTTTGTGGTCGACTCTATCAGTCAGATCGAGTGTATGATCGAGTGGTCGAGTTATGTTGCCTTTGTGGTCGACTCTATCAACCAGGTCGAGTGCATGATCGCGTGGCTTCCTTCCTCTGCATCCTCTGCTTCTTGATCCAGCTTTGTGCATGTTTTCACTTCCATTCCTTCCTTTGCTCTTAGAAGCTCCAAATCACCTATTTCAACCCCTTATACAAAAGATGTATGCCATGCCGATGCAAGAATGCCTAAGTATTCAAAACATAAACAAGTGACTCTAAATGGTGCGAATGAAGGATGAAACAATGCTAAATGGGTTAACAAAGTATGCTTAAAACAAGTAAAATACAGAGATATCACGGTCCAAACATCCGAGTGAACTAAATCAAAGCATTTTTCATAGATAGTCTTAGAATTCAGAAATACAACCTTGCAATGTTTGCCAAGGATACACGCTTCACATCTAGAATTATCGAAAGCAACATTGGGAAAAATTAACTCTAAAGCCCTTGAATGAGGGTGGCCTAAACGAGAATGCCACAGACTTTCTAACGTAGCATTCATGGATAAAGGAACTTGATTTAAAACTGAAACACTTGAAACACTTGGTAATGAAGGAGCTTTAAGCACATATAGATCATCCGTGGTATCTCCTTTTCCAAGTAGTTTCCCACTCTTAATATCCTGAAAATGCACGTCGTTAGGTCCAAACTTTACATAACAATTCAAATCATTAGTTGCCTTTTTCACCGAGAGAAGATTGCTAGTAAATTTTGGCATCTAGAATGCATCCGACTTCTTATCAAATAAATTCAATTGACCTATCCCTTCTATAGTCACTTTGTCACCATTTGCAATAGCTACATGGCCCACGGTTGGTTTCATGTTTTCAAGAAGACTAACATTACTTATCATATGATGTGATGCACCCGAATCAACAACATAATGATCACTAGGTATGCTTGATATATTCGAGTAGAGAGAGGTACCATTGTTAATGTTGAGTTTGGAAGCCATGGCTTGGAAGAGAGCCTCCAAGTCAGCCTTCTTCATAACAATGTCTCCTTGTGAAATAGGTGTAGCCGAAACCAAAGCCAATTCTTGACCCGACGCTCCCCTAGTACCGCTCTCTCCTTGTCCCGAACTTGAGCCTTCTACCATGTTTGCTGATAATAGGTTTTTTAGCTATCAATTCCCTAATGCATTATCATGTCATTGCAATACAATAGGTATCAATCCAAATGGGTGTGATGCTAATAGATAGGATGTGATCAAATCATATTAAGTCAAGCCAAGTGATAGGTTTTTATGTCTAACAACCTAAGTGAACAAAAACCATTAACATAAACTAAAACAATAGCACAAACCAAAACTAGCAATTGTGACTAACAGAACAATCAGATAAACAAGAGGCTCCTAAGGATGGGGGTAATGGGTCAATGAATCCTCCTTAATCAACCTAGATGTTTAACAAAACTCAAACAATGAGCTAATCCCTAGACTAGTTCCAGACCTAATTCTCATTAGCGAAATCTAACCTATCAGGCATTAAGATTCAGTCTATTAAAGCCAATAAACACTCTAGACATCTAATCTCTTAGGCTAGAAATGTAAATCTCTGGAATTAGTTGGTTCAGACATTTCATCAAACATCTTCTGGGTGTGGAAATATCTGGGCTCTAATTCCAATTGATCAGAAGGAAACTAGCATTAAGAACACTAATCCAGAAGGGATTCATAGAATTCTAAGCTTAAACGACCTAGGAGACTAAAGATTCATCACTAACTTATCCCATCCTCAAGAACCTTATAAGACTACTCAGAACTCATGAAGAACACAAACCCAGAAAATCCTAAAACTTGCATAATTAGAAAGATAATGATAAGAGTAGTAATAAGCACCAAAGAATCAACAACAAAAACTAAATATATTGAAAGCAATCTGTATTACAAAACAAGAGTTCTTGGTGGCTATAGAGAAAAAATTTAGGAAGAAAAACGTATATCTTTCAACAAGTGGCTTAAGGAGGGTATTTATAGTGAGGGTTGAAAAACCCTAATACAGAAGAGGACAAAATAGGATTCGGTGGCTCAACTCGATCAACTAGGTCGAGTGCTTGATCGAGCTCCCTTTGTGTGTCGACTCTATCAAACAGGTCGAGTGTGTGATCGAGTCCATTTTGTTTGTCGAGTATGCACTCGATCCTCCCGATCGAGTGGTGGCTCGAGTGGCTTCCTTCTTCTGCATCATGCATCCTTTGACTCTGTCATCGAGATCGAGTGGTTGGTCGAGTGGTCGAGTTATGTTGCCTTTGTGATCGACTCTATCAATCAGATCGAGTCAATGATCGAGTGGTCGAGTTATGTTGCCTTTGTGGTCGACTCTATCAACCAGATCGAGTGCATGATCGAGTGGCTTCCTTCCTCTGCATTCTCTGCTTCTTGATCTAGCTTTGTGCATGTTTTCACTTCCATTCCTTCCTTTGCTCTTAGAAGCTCCAAATCACCTATTTCAACCCCTTATGCAAAAGATGTATGCCATGCCGATGCAAGAATGCCTAAGTATGCAAAACAGAAGCAAGTGACTCTAAATGGTGCGAATGAAGGATGAAACAATGCTAAATGGGTTATCAAAGTATGCTTAAAACAGGTAAAATACAGAGATATCAACTCCCCCATACTTATTCTTTACTTGCCCTCAAGCAAACAAACAAGACAGAAGCATGAGAAGAGGTTGAAGGTGGGGATTCAGAACCAAAGTAAACTGATACAATAGTTAAAATCAATGTCCAAGGTAACAATTCTAAGGTGCAAGGTGAGTGAGTCATACTTAAAAACCTTAGCCATACTCTTCACAACATAACTCTAGTTCAGTCTCAACCTAGACATGCATTCAAATCAGCCATTCCTTTTAACATTCATGACGCATAAACCATGAATCAAGTTATTTCATGTTTAGTGAACTCATTCGGTTAGAGGTGAGGTTAAAAGACATAGATCTCTCAAGAAAAGAACTGAGCCTTAGTAGAATGCTAATGGTAAGGGCCAACCTATGCATACAAGAACAGAATCCCATCTACCCAAAGATGCAAAAACTTAGTTTAGCTTTCCTATCCCCAGAAGATGATCTATTTCTACCCTTTTTCTTGAGTTCTTCTCATTAGCTCACACCCTTAATTGTTCTTGCTCATAGGAGGGTTTTCCTTTGATTTTTGATTGCTTATAGCGGATTGGGTTTTTTCTTATTAACAATTGTTCTATCTTCTCCTTTTTGTCAAACATGTTTTCTTTGTTTTTCCTGAACCATTCTTTTCAATATTACCCAAATCTTTTACTAGGATAACCAACTCTTTTCTACATTCCTCCTCCTAAAAGTTCTTAACCTGTTCTTTCTTTCTCTTTTTCTAACCTTTTCCTTGGTGCTCAACGAATCTGCAACCCAAAATCGAGTTCCCATCTAGCCTTACCTAGTCCAAAAAGCGTGAACTAAAACTACACAGGATGTTATTCTTGTCGGCTCAAACCTAACACTTTCTACCAAGCTCAATCCAAAAATAGGCCTAACACTCAGAAATCACAATTGGCTTGAAAGAAGGATAGGGTAAGGGTGTGGAAAACTGTCCCAATGTTGGAATCAGCTACTTAGATTGACAAGAGTGGTAAAAAGAGAATGGAAATCCAAGTATGTATATAGTATTAATGAGTTCAAATTCATTGCATAACAAGATATTTATGAGTCAAGTTCAGGTTATAATAGATAAGGAATGACTTCAAATCATAACATGTTTTAATCAAGACTATAATTTAAATCATGAAATCAATGTATGGTGCTGTTTTATGTTTCAAACTCATTCAATCAAGCAACAAACAACTACTAACTTGGGCATTGAATTTATCTAATGAATCAGCAAGCTTGCAAGGATGTAATCATTCTAATCTCCTGTGCAAATGCAACAAAATATACTAGACTCAATCCTAATGCAACTACATGAATAGACTCTTTTTTGGTTAATTTTTCTTAAAGTTTTCAAATTTTTATGGTTTTTTTTCTATGCCTTAGATGATAAGCAAAATTAAATATGCAAAAAATTGAAAATAAGATTCAAAGAAAACACATCAAACACATCCTAAAACCTTCCCCCAAACATAAATTACACAGTCCCTTGTGTAATAAAAATCTGAAGAAAGATTACAGGATCAACAGCAAAAAAAAGAAAAAAAAAAACAATAAACATGCAATGGATAGTACAATGATAAGGTGAGAAATTAGCTCAAGGGTTGGTGAAGTAGGAGGGGACAAACACGTCCATGTTGTCTCTGGTGTAGTTGGGCTCGATTGCAAGCTCGATGGTGCACTCGATGACTGACTCGATCAAGCACTCGATCAAGCGATAGAGTGCTTGATCGAGTGGCTCTTCTTGTTCGCGATCGATCATCTTGTGATCAAACCCTTCTCCTGTGACCTGACTGACTACCTAAAACACTAGGAAAACACATCAAAATACCAAAAACTTAAAGCTATATGTACAAGGATAAACATGTGACTTCCTCCCAAGTGAGCTTGTTTAAAGTCTCTAAGCTTGACTTTTCAGACTTAGGTTATTACTTAGTTTGGTCGAGTGGTACCTGAAACACAAAACAGAGAAAGAACAACCAAGTCAGTAATCAAAGTAGTTCTTATAAGAACTTGATCTTAAGAGATCCGAAATCCTTAATGTAACAAACGAACACCCAATTGGCAACGGCGCCAAATTGATCATACGTTTTTTTGGTATCAATTTCCTAATGCATTATCATGTCATTGCAATACAATAGGTATCAATCCAAATGGGTGTGATGCTAACAGATAGGATGTGATCAAATCATATTAAGTCAAGCCAAGTGATAGGTTTTTATGTCTAACAACCTAAGTGAACAAAAAGCATTAACATAAACTAAAACAATAGCACAAACCAAAACTAGCAATTGCGACTAACAGAAACTAACAGAACAATCAGATAAACAAGAGGCTCCTAAGGATGGGGATAATGGGTCAGTGAATCCTACTTAATCAACCTAGATGTTTAACATAACTCAAACAATGAGCTAATCCCTAGACAATAGACTCAAAAGCTGACTAATTCATTCTCATGGCAGAAATCATCAAGCTAGGCTAGTTCCAGACCTAATTCTCATTAGCAAAATCTAACCTATCAGGCATTAAGATTCAGTCTATTAAAGCCAATAAACACTCTAGATATCTAAACTCTTAGGCCAGAAATGTAAATCTCTGGAATTAGTTGGTTCAGACATTTCATCAAACACCTTCTGGGTGTGAAAATATATGGGCTTTAATTCTAATTGATCAGAAGGAAACTAGCATTAAGAACACTAATCCACAAGGGATTCATAGAATTCTAAGCCTAAACGACCTAGGAGACTAAAGATTCATCACTAACCTATCCCTTCCTCAAGAAACCTAAAAGACTACTCAAAACTCATGAAGAACACAAACCCAGAAAATCCTAAAACTTGCATAATTAGAAAGATAATGATAAGAGTAGTAATAAGTACCAAAGAATCAATAACAAAAACTAAATATATTGAAAGCAATCTGTATTACAAAACAAGAGTTCTTGGTGGCTACAGAGAGAAAATTTAGGAAGAAAAACATATATCTTTGGTAAATGACTTAAGGAGTCTATTTATAGTGTGGGTTGCAAAACCTAGTACAGAAACAGACAAAATAACATTCGATGGTTGGACTCGATCACGCACACGAGTTGGTGATCGAGTGGCCGAGTTATGTTGCCTTTGTGGTCGACTCTATCATGCAGATTGAGTGCATGATCGAGTGGTCGAGTTATGTTGCCTTTGTAGTCGACTCTATCAATCAGATTGAGTGCATGATCGAGTGGTCGAGTTATGTTGCCTTTGTGGTCGACTCTATCAGTCAGATCGAGTGTATGATCGAGTGGTCGAGTTATGTTGCCTTTGTGGTCGACTCTATCAACCAGGTCGAGTGCATGATCGCGTGGCTTCCTTCCTCTGCATCCTCTGCTTCTTGATCCAGCTTTGTGCATGTTTTCACTTCCATTCCTTCCTTTGCTCTTAGAAGCTCCAAATCACCTATTTCAACCCCTTATACAAAAGATGTATGCCATGCCGATGCAAGAATGCCTAAGTATTCAAAACATAAACAAGTGACTCTAAATGGTGCGAATGAAGGATGAAACAATGCTAAATGGGTTAACAAAGTATGCTTAAAACAAGTAAAATACAGAGATATCACGGTCCAAACATCCGAGTGAACTAAATCAAAGCATTTTTCATAGATAGTCTTAGAATTCAGAAATACAACCTTGCAATGTTTGCCAAGGATACACGCTTCACATCTAGAATTATCGAAAGCAACATTGGGAAAATTAACTCTAAAGCCCTTGAATGAGGGTGGCCTAAACGAGAATGCCACAGACTTTCTAACGTAGCATTCATGGATAAAGGAACTTGATTTAAAAACTGAAACACTTGAAACACTTGGTAATGAAGGAGCTTTAAGCACATATAGATCATCCGTGTATCTCCTTTTCCAAGTAGTTTCCCACTCTTAATATCCTGAAAATGCACGTCGTTAGGTCCAAACTTTACATAACAATTCAAATCATTAGTTGCCTTTTTCACCGAGAGAAGATTGCTAGTAAATTTTGGCATCTAGAATGCATCCGACTTCTTATCAAATAAATTCAATTGACCTATCCCTTCTATAGTCACTTTGTCACCATTTGCAATAGCTACATGGCCCACGGTTGGTTTCATGTTTTCAAGAAGACTAACATTACTTATCATATGATGTGATGCACCCGAATCAACAACATAATGATCACTAGGTATGCTTGATATATTCGAGTAGAGAGAGGTACCATTGTTAATGTTGAGTTTGGAAGCCATGGCTTGGAAGAGAGCCTCCAAGTCAGCCTTCTTCATAACAATGTCTCCTTGTGAAATAGGTGTAGCCGAAACCAAAGCCAATTCTTGACCCGACGCTCCCCTAGTACCCGCTCTCTCCTTGTCCCGAACTTGAGCCTTCTACCATGTTTGCTGATAATAGGTTTTTTAGCTATCAATTCCCTAATGCATTATCATGTCATTGCAATACAATAGGTATCAATCCAAATGGGTGTGATGCTAATAGATAGGATGTTGATCAAATCATATTAAGTCAAGCCAAGTGATAGGTTTTTATGTCTAACAACCTAAGTGAACAAAAAACCATTAACATAAACTAAAACAATAGCACAAACCAAAACTAGCAATTGTGACTAACAGAACAATCAGATAAACAAGAGGCTCCTAAGGATGGGGGTAATGGGTCAATGAATCCTCCTTAATCAACCTAGATGTTTAACAAAACTCAAACAATGAGCTAATCCCTAGACTAGTTCCAGACCTAATTCTCATTAGCGAAATCTAACCTATCAGGCATTAAGATTCAGTCTATTAAAGCCAATAAACACTCTAGACATCTAATCTCTTAGGCTAGAAATGTAAATCTCTGGAATTAGTTGGTTCAGACATTTCATCAAACATCTTCTGGGTGTGGAAATATCTGGGCTCTAATTCCAATTGATCAGAAGGAAACTAGCATTAAGAACACTAATCCAGAAGGGATTCATAGAATTCTAAGCTTAAACGACCTAGGAGACTAAAGATTCATCACTAACTTATCCCATCCTCAAGAACCTTATAAGACTACTCAGAACTCATGAAGAACACAAACCCAGAAAATCCTAAAACTTGCATAATTAGAAAGATAATGATAAGAGTAGTAATAAGCACCAAAGAATCAACAACAAAAACTAAATATATTGAAAGCAATCTGTATTACAAAACAAGAGTTCTTGGTGGCTATAGAGAAAAAATTTAGGAAGAAAAACGTATATCTTTCAACAAGTGGCTTAAGGAGGGTATTTATAGTGAGGGTTGAAAAACCCTAATACAGAAGAGGACAAAATAGGATTCGGTGGCTCAACTCGATCAACTAGGTCGAGTGCTTGATCGAGCTCCCTTTGTGTGTCGACTCTATCAAACAGGTCGAGTGTGTGATCGAGTCCATTTTGTTTGTCGAGTATGCACTCGATCCTCCCGATCGAGTGGTGGCTCGAGTGGCTTCCTTCTTCTGCATCATGCATCCTTTGACTCTGTCATCGAGATCGAGTGGTTGGTCGAGTGTCGAGTTATGTGCCTTTGTGATCGACTCTATCAATCAGATCGAGTCAATGATCGAGTGGTCGAGTTATGTTGCCTTTGTGGTCGACTCTATCAACCAGATCGAGTGCATGATCGAGTGGCTTCCTTCCTCTGCATTCTCTGCTTCTTGATCTAGCTTTGTGCATGTTTTCACTTCCATTCCTTCCTTTGCTCTTAGAAGCTCCAAATCACCTATTTCAACCCCTTATGCAAAAGATGTATGCCATGCCGATGCAAGAATGCCTAAGTATGCAAAACAGAAGCAAGTGACTCTAAATGGTGCGAATGAAGGATGAAACAATGCTAAATGGGTTATCAAAGTATGCTTAAAACAGGTAAAATACAGAGATATCAACTCCCCATACTTATTCTTTACTTGCCCTCAAGCAAACAAACAAGACAGAAGCATGAGAAGAGGTTGAAGGTGGGGATTCAGAACCAAAGTAAACTGATACAATAGTTAAAATCAATGTCCAAGGTAACAATTCTAAGGTGCAAGGTGAGTGAGTCATACTTAAAAACCTTAGCCATACTCTTCACAACATAACTCTAGTTCAGTCTCAACCTAGACATGCATTCAAATCAGCCATTCCTTTTAACATTCATGACGCATAAAACCATGAATCAAGTTATTTCATGTTTAGTGAACTCATTCGGTTAGAGGTGAGGTTAAAAGACATAGATCTCTCAAGAAAAGAACTGAGCCTTAGTAGAATGCTAATGGTAAGGGCCAAACCTATGCATACAAGAACAGAATCCCATCTACCCAAAGATGCAAAAACTTAGTTTAGCTTTCCTATCCCCAGAAGATGATCTATTTCTACCCTTTTTCTTGAGTTTCTTCTCATTAGCTCACACCCTTAATTGTTCTTGCTCATAGGAGGGTTTTCCTTTGATTTTTGATTGCTTATAGCGGATTGGGTTTTTTCTTATTAACAATTGTTCTATCTTCTCCTTTTTGTCAAACATGTTTTCTTTGTTTTTCCTGAACCATTCTTTTCAATATTACCCAAATCTTTTACTAGGATAACCAACTCTTTTCTACATTCCTCCTCCTAAAAGTTCTTAACCTGTTCTTTCTTTTCTCTTTTTCTAACCTTTTCCTTGGTGCTCAACGAATCTGCAACCCAAAATCGAGTTCCCATCTAGCCTTACCTAGTCCAAAAAGCGTGAACTAAAACTACACAGGATGTTATTCTTGTCGGCTCAAACCTAACACTTTCTACCAAGCTCAATCCAAAAATAGGCCTAACACTCAGAAATCACAATTGGCTTGAAAGAAGGATAGGGTAAGGGTGTGGGAAAACTGTCCCAATGTTGGAATCAGCTACTTAGATTGACAAGAGTGGTAAAAAGAGAATGGAAATCCAAGTATGTATATAGTATTAATGAGTTCAAATTCATTGCATAACAAGATATTTTATGAGTCAAGTCAGGTTATAATAGATAAGGAATGACTTCAAATCATAACATGTTTAATCAAGACTATAATTTAAATCATGAAATCAATGTATGGTGCTGTTTTATGTTTCAAACTCATTCAATCAAGCAACAAACAACTACTAACTTGGGCATTGAATTTATCTAATGAATCAGCAAGCTTGCAAGGATGTAATCATTCTAATCTCCTGTGCAAATGCAACAAAATATACTAGACTCAATCCTAATGCAACTACATGAATAGACTCTTTTTTGGTTAATTTTTCTTAAAGTTTTCAAATTTTTATGGTTTTTTTTTTCTATGCCTTAGATGATAAGCAAAATTAAATATGCAAAAAAATTGAAAATAAAGATTCAAAGAAAAACACATCAAACACATCCTAAAACCTTCCCCAAACATAAATTACACAGTCCCTTGTGTAATAAAAATCTGAAGAAAGATTACAGGATCAACAGCAAAAAAAAGAAAAAAAAAAACAATAAACATGCAATGGATAGTACAATGATAAGGTGAGAAATTAGCTCAAGGGTTGGTGAAGTAGGAGGGGACAAACACGTCCATGTTGTCTCTGGTGTAGTTGGGCTCGATTGCAAGCTCGATGGTGCACTCGATGACTGACTCGATCAAGCACTCGATCAAGCGATAGAGTGCTTGATCGAGTGGCTCTTCTTGTTCGCGCGATCGATCATCTTGTGATCAAACCCTTCTCCTGTGACCTGACTGACTACCTAAAACACTAGGAAAACACATCAAAAATACCAAAAACTTAAAGCTATATGTACAAGGATAAACATGTGACTTCCTCCCAAGTGAGCTTGTTTAAAGTCTCTAAGCTTGACTTTTCAGACTTAGGTTATTACTTAGTTTGGTCGAGTGGTACCTGAAAACACAAAACAGAGAAAGAACAACCAAGTCAGTAATCAAAGTAGTTCTTATAAGAACTTGATCTTAAGAGATCCGAAATCCTTAATGTAAAACAAACGAACACCCAATTGGCAACGGCGCCAAATTGATCATACGTTTTTTTTGGTATCAATTTCCTAATGCATTATCATGTCATTGCAATACAATAGGTATCAATCCAAATGGGTGTGATGCTAACAGATAGGATGTGATCAAATCATATTAAGTCAAGCCAAGTGATAGGTTTTTTATGTCTAACAACCTAAGTGAACAAAAAGCATTAACATAAACTAAAACAATAGCACAAACCAAAACTAGCAATTGCGACTAACAGAAACTAACAGAACAATCAGATAAACAAGAGGCTCCTAAGGATGGGGATAATGGGTCAGTGAATCCTACTTAATCAACCTAGATGTTTAACATAACTCAAACAATGAGCTAATCCCTAGACAATAGACTCAAAAGCTGACTAATTCATTCTCATGGCAGAAATCATCAAGCTAGGCTAGTTCCAGACCTAATTCTCATTAGCAAAATCTAACCTATCAGGCATTAAGATTCAGTCTATTAAAGCCAATAAACACTCTAGATATCTAAACTCTTAGGCCAGAAATGTAAATCTCTGGAATTAGTTGGTTCAGACATTTCATCAAACACCTTCTGGGTGTGAAAATATATGGGCTTTAATTCTAATTGATCAGAAGGAAACTAGCATTAAGAACACTAATCCACAAGGGATTCATAGAATTCTAAGCCTAAACGACCTAGGAGACTAAAGATTCATCACTAACCTATCCCTTCCTCAAGAAACCTAAAAGACTACTCAAAACTCATGAAGAACACAAACCCAGAAAATCCTAAAACTTGCATAATTAGAAAGATAATGATAAGAGTAGTAATAAGTACCAAAGAATCAATAACAAAAACTAAATATATTGAAAGCAATCTGTATTACAAAACAAGAGTTCTTGGTGGCTACAGAGAGAAAATTTAGGAAGAAAAACATATATCTTTGGTAAATGACTTAAGGAGTCTATTTATAGTGTGGGTTGCAAAACCTAGTACAGAAACAGACAAAATAACATTCGATGGTTGGACTCGATCACGCACACGAGTTGGTGATCGAGTGGCCGAGTTATGTTGCCTTTGTGGTCGACTCTATCATGCAGATTGAGTGCATGATCGAGTGGTCGAGTTATGTTGCCTTTGTAGTCGACTCTATCAATCAGATTGAGTGCATGATCGAGTGGTCGAGTTATGTTGCCTTTGTGGTCGACTCTATCAGTCAGATCGAGTGTATGATCGAGTGGTCGAGTTATGTTGCCTTTGTGGTCGACTCTATCAACCAGGTCGAGTGCATGATCGCGTGGCTTCCTTCCTCTGCATCCTCTGCTTCTTGATCCAGCTTTGTGCATGTTTTCACTTCCATTCCTTCCTTTGCTCTTAGAAGCTCCAAATCACCTATTTCAACCCCTTATACAAAAGATGTATGCCATGCCGATGCAAGAATGCCTAAGTATTCAAAACATAAACAAGTGACTCTAAATGGTGCGAATGAAGGATGAAACAATGCTAAAATGGGTTAACAAAGTATGCTTAAAACAAGTAAAATACAGAGATATCACGGTCCAAACATCCGAGTGAACTAAATCAAAGCATTTTTCATAGATAGTCTTAGAATTCAGAAATACAACCTTGCAATGTTTGCCAAGGATACACGCTTCACATCTAGAATTATCGAAAGCAACATTGGGAAAAATTAACTCTAAAGCCCTTGAATGAGGGTGGCCTAAACGAGAATGCCACAGACTTTCTAACGTAGCATTCATGGATAAAGGAACTTGATTTAAAACTGAAACACTTGAAACACTTGGTAATGAAGGAGCTTTAAGCACATATAGATCATCCGTGGTATCTCCTTTTCCAAGTAGTTTCCCACTCTTAATATCCTGAAAATGCACGTCGTTAGGTCCAAACTTTACATAACAATTCAAATCATTAGTTGCCTTTTTCACCGAGAGAAGATTGCTAGTAAATTTTGGCATCTAGAATGCATCCGACTTCTTATCAAATAAATTCAATTGACCTATCCCTTCTATAGTCACTTTGTCACCATTTGCAATAGCTACATGGCCCACGGTTGGTTTCATGTTTTCAAGAAGACTAACATTACTTATCATATGATGTGATGCACCCGAATCAACAACATAATGATCACTAGGTATGCTTGATATATTCGAGTAGAGAGAGGTACCATTGTTAATGTTGAGTTTGGAAGCCATGGCTTGGAAGAGAGCCTCCAAGTCAGCCTTCTTCATAACAATGTCTCCTTGTGAAATAGGTGTAGCCGAAACCAAAGCCAATTCTTGACCCGACGCTCCCCTAGTACCGCTCTCTCCTTGTCCCGAACTTGAGCCTTCTACCATGTTTGCTGATAATAGGTTTTTTAGCTATCAATTCCCTAATGCATTATCATGTCATTGCAATACAATAGGTATCAATCCAAATGGGTGTGATGCTAATAGATAGGATGTGATCAAATCATATTAAGTCAAGCCAAGTGATAGGTTTTTATGTCTAACAACCTAAGTGAACAAAAACCATTAACATAAACTAAAACAATAGCACAAACCAAAACTAGCAATTGTGACTAACAGAACAATCAGATAAACAAGAGGCTCCTAAGGATGGGGGTAATGGGTCAATGAATCCTCCTTAATCAACCTAGATGTTTAACAAAACTCAAACAATGAGCTAATCCCTAGACTAGTTCCAGACCTAATTCTCATTAGCGAAATCTAACCTATCAGGCATTAAGATTCAGTCTATTAAAGCCAATAAACACTCTAGACATCTAATCTCTTAGGCTAGAAATGTAAATCTCTGGAATTAGTTGGTTCAGACATTTCATCAAACATCTTCTGGGTGTGGAAATATCTGGGCTCTAATTCCAATTGATCAGAAGGAAACTAGCATTAAGAACACTAATCCAGAAGGGATTCATAGAATTCTAAGCTTAAACGACCTAGGAGACTAAAGATTCATCACTAACTTATCCCATCCTCAAGAACCTTATAAGACTACTCAGAACTCATGAAGAACACAAACCCAGAAAATCCTAAAACTTGCATAATTAGAAAGATAATGATAAGAGTAGTAATAAGCACCAAAGAATCAACAACAAAAACTAAATATATTGAAAGCAATCTGTATTACAAAACAAGAGTTCTTGGTGGCTATAGAGAAAAAATTTAGGAAGAAAAACGTATATCTTTCAACAAGTGGCTTAAGGAGGGTATTTATAGTGAGGGTTGAAAAACCCTAATACAGAAGAGGACAAAATAGGATTCGGTGGCTCAACTCGATCAACTAGGTCGAGTGCTTGATCGAGCTCCCTTTGTGTGTCGACTCTATCAAACAGGTCGAGTGTGTGATCGAGTCCATTTTGTTTGTCGAGTATGCACTCGATCCTCCCGATCGAGTGGTGGCTCGAGTGGCTTCCTTCTTCTGCATCATGCATCCTTTGACTCTGTCATCGAGATCGAGTGGTTGGTCGAGTGGTCGAGTTATGTTGCCTTTGTGATCGACTCTATCAATCAGATCGAGTCAATGATCGAGTGGTCGAGTTATGTTGCCTTTGTGGTCGACTCTATCAACCAGATCGAGTGCATGATCGAGTGGCTTCCTTCCTCTGCATTCTCTGCTTCTTGATCTAGCTTTGTGCATGTTTTCACTTCCATTCCTTCCTTTGCTCTTAGAAGCTCCAAATCACCTATTTCAACCCCTTATGCAAAAGATGTATGCCATGCCGATGCAAGAATGCCTAAGTATGCAAAACAGAAGCAAGTGACTCTAAATGGTGCGAATGAAGGATGAAACAATGCTAAATGGGTTATCAAAGTATGCTTAAAACAGGTAAAATACAGAGATATCAACTCCCCCATACTTATTCTTTACTTGCCCTCAAGCAAACAAACAAGACAGAAGCATGAGAAGAGGTTGAAGGTGGGGATTCAGAACCAAAGTAAACTGATACAATAGTTAAAATCAATGTCCAAGGTAACAATTCTAAGGTGCAAGGTGAGTGAGTCATACTTAAAAACCTTAGCCATACTCTTCACAACATAACTCTAGTTCAGTCTCAACCTAGACATGCATTCAAATCAGCCATTCCTTTTAACATTCATGACGCATAAACCATGAATCAAGTTATTTCATGTTTAGTGAACTCATTCGGTTAGAGGTGAGGTTAAAAGACATAGATCTCTCAAGAAAAGAACTGAGCCTTAGTAGAATGCTAATGGTAAGGGCCAACCTATGCATACAAGAACAGAATCCCATCTACCCAAAGATGCAAAAACTTAGTTTAGCTTTCCTATCCCCAGAAGATGATCTATTTCTACCCTTTTTCTTGAGTTCTTCTCATTAGCTCACACCCTTAATTGTTCTTGCTCATAGGAGGGTTTTCCTTTGATTTTTGATTGCTTATAGCGGATTGGGTTTTTTCTTATTAACAATTGTTCTATCTTCTCCTTTTTGTCAAACATGTTTTCTTTGTTTTTCCTGAACCATTCTTTTCAATATTACCCAAATCTTTTACTAGGATAACCAACTCTTTTCTACATTCCTCCTCCTAAAAGTTCTTAACCTGTTCTTTCTTTCTCTTTTTCTAACCTTTTCCTTGGTGCTCAACGAATCTGCAACCCAAAATCGAGTTCCCATCTAGCCTTACCTAGTCCAAAAAGCGTGAACTAAAACTACACAGGATGTTATTCTTGTCGGCTCAAACCTAACACTTTCTACCAAGCTCAATCCAAAAATAGGCCTAACACTCAGAAATCACAATTGGCTTGAAAGAAGGATAGGGTAAGGGTGTGGAAAACTGTCCCAATGTTGGAATCAGCTACTTAGATTGACAAGAGTGGTAAAAAGAGAATGGAAATCCAAGTATGTATATAGTATTAATGAGTTCAAATTCATTGCATAACAAGATATTTATGAGTCAAGTTCAGGTTATAATAGATAAGGAATGACTTCAAATCATAACATGTTTAAATCAAGACTATAATTTAAATCATGAAATCAATGTATGGTGCTGTTTTATGTTTCAAACTCATTCAATCAAGCAACAGACAACTACTAACTTGGACATTGAATTTATCTAATGAATCAGCAAGCTTGCAAGGATGTAATCATTCTAATCTCCTGTGCAAATGCAACAAAATATACTAGACTCAATCCTAATGCAACTACATGAATAAACTCTTTTTGGTAATTTTTCTTAAAGTTTTCAATTTTCAATTTTTTATGGTTTTTTCTATGCCTTAGATGATATGCAAAATTAAATATGAAAAAAATTAGAAATAAGATTCAAAGAAAACACATCAAACACATCCTAAAATCCTCCCCCAAACTTAAATTACACAGTCCCTTGTGTAATAAAAATCTGAAGAAAGATTGCAGGATCAACAACAAAAAACAATAAACATGCAATGGATAGTACAATGATAAGAGGAGAAATTAGCTCAAGGGTTGGTAAAGTAGGAGGGGACAAACACGTCCATGCTGTCTCTGGTGTAGTTGGGCTCGATTGCAGGCTCGATGGTGCACTCGATCACTGAATCGATCAAGCACTCGATCACGCGATAGAGTGGGTGATAGAGTCGCTTGCTTGAGTCGGCTCTGCTTGTTCTCGATCGATCAACTTCTGATCAAACCCTTCTCATGTGACCTGACCACCTGAAACACTAGAAAAAACACATCAAAAACACCAAAAACTTAAAGCAATATGTACAAGGATAAACATGGGGCTTCCTCCCAAGTGAGCTTGTTTAAAGTCTCTGAGCTTGACTTTTCATACGCATTGGGCCTAAGGTGGTTGATAGGGAGAAACTAAGGTCCCCTCTGGAATGATCTGATCAGCCATATAGGCAGTGACTCTCTGCCCGTCCACCTTGAATTCAGCTCCTTCTTCAGCAAGCTTCTCTAGCGATTCACCACCTACTTGATCTATTTCCTCTATCCATGAGGTCTGTCTTCGATTGTTGGCTTCTTAATAGCATCCTTGATGTCAAACTTCATTTTGAGATCCTTTCCTAAATTAAGATCAATCTTTCCTTTCCTAACATCAATGACTGCTCCAACTGTTGCCAAGAAGGGCCTTCCTAAGATCAAAGGATCTTTTGGTTCTTCATCCATTTCTAGCACAACGAAGTCTGTAGGCACTTTTACGTCTCCAATCTTGATAGGTAAGTCTTCTACTAGACCATGAGGTTTTCTAATGGACCTATCAGCCAAGACCAAGGAGAGGTTGCTGGATTGGTATTTACTGAACCCTATCCTCATAGCTATAGAAAATGGCATAAGGCTTATTGAAGATCTAATATGATTCTTCTTCCAAAATCGGCACTTTAGAAGCAAGTAGAGGGTTGCAAGTTGGCTTGGCTCGATGGTGTGGGTCGAGTGGGTGATCGAGTCGTGTTGTGGACTGGTTGGCTTGACTCGATCGTGTAGATCGAGTGGGTGATCGAGTCGAGTTGTGGCGTGGACTGGTTAGCTTGATTCGATCGTGTGGGTCGAGTGGGTGATCGAGTCGAGTTGTGGTGTGGGCTGGTTGGCTTGACTTGATTGTGAAGGTCGAGCTGAGGGTCGAGTCAAGTCGTGGGGTGGGCTGGTTGGACGCGATGGTGTGGATCGAGCTGATGGTCGAGTCGGAGATCGAGAGGTCACACAAAGGGAATGGAACTCCTTTGATTCACCTAGTTTGGATCTAGTTCTTAGAGAGTTTGAGAATAAAACGCTAGATAGATTAGACTGAAGGTTTACAAGGGTTTAAATAGGGAACTCCAAGAGAAACCCTAGAACAAAACCCAAATACGAAATACAACATAACATAAGCTTAAAAATAACATAAAGTTTTAATTAAAGAAGTAGCTGACAGAAGAGAAGCTTCTGTATGGTCTTGGTTCAACAAATGGGGTTAGTGAGATGAACAACTACCTCATTAAAAACCTTGACAAGAAAACCCAGTGGGACAAAACTTGTCAAGGGAAAAAGAGCATAATTGTTCATCCTCCCATTTGTTAGAAATCTATTGCTTGAATCAAAACCAGGGAGGTTTGACAAGCATCTCTTTCTCCTGTTTGATTTTCTGAATGTGTAAGTAGAGAATTGATAGTCTCCTTGAGCTTCCTGGTCCTAGCACGCGTCATTGGTCCATTTGGTATAGCTAAAACATCCTCAGGTTCAAGCTCAGGTTCTAGTTCCTTATCCTTGGCCATGCTCATATCATCCCCTCCCTCTTGAAAAGGATTTGTCCTCAAATCTGTTTCATCTGCAATAAAAGGAGAGAGATCAGAAACATTAAAACTAGAACTCACAGTATACTTACCTTGGAGGTCCACTTGATAGGCATTGTCGTTGATTCTTCGTGTAATTGTGAATGGACCATCAATCTTGGGCATCAGTTTAGATTTTCTCTCGTCTGGAAACCGTTCCTTCCTTAGGTGCACCCAAACTTGGTCGCCAACATTAAAGATCATCTTATGTCTTCCTTTGTTAGCCTGCTTCTCATAGAGCTTAGTCTTCTCTTCCAAATTCCGTCTAGCCTTCTCATGAATCTGTTTAACCATCTCTGCCTTTTTCTGTCCATCTACACTAGATCTTTCACTCAAGGGTAAAGGCATTAGATCCAATGGAGACAAAGGGTTAAAGCCATAGACAATCTGGAAAGGGGAGAACTTAGATGCAGAATGAATAGTGTGATTATATGCAAACTCTATGTGAGGCAAACAATCTTCCCAACTTTTAAGATTTTTTTTAATCAAAGCACGTAAAAGAGTACCAAGAGTCCTATTAGTTACTTCAGTTTGACCATCGGTCTGAGGATGACATGTAGTAGAAAACAGAAGCTTAGTTCCTAGCTTAGACCACAAAGTTCTCCAGAAATAACTAAGGAACTTAGTATCTCTATCAGACACAATAGACTTAGGCATGCCATACAAACGCACAATCTCTTTAAAGAACAAGTTAGATACATGCAATGCATCATCAGTCTTATTACAAGCAATAAAATGTGCCATTTTTGAGAATCTATCAACCACAACAAATATAGAATCTTTCCCTATTCTAGTCCTAGGCAAACCCATCACAAAATCCATAGAAATATCATTCCAAGGATGAGTAGGAATAGGAAGAGGGGTATACAAACCGTGAGGCTGAACCTTAGATTTGGCCTGTTTACAAACAGTACACTTATTACAGATTCTTTCAACATCACGTTTCATGTGTGGCCAATGAAAATGAGCTTTCATTACTTCTAGAGTTTTAGCAATGCCAAAATGTCCCATCAAAGCTCCTCCATGTGCTTCCCTAGTGAACAGATCTCGAAGAGAGCAATTAGGAATACACAATCTGTTTTTATAAAAAAAGAAATCCAACTTGTCTAAAATAATGATCAGAAGCAAATTTTTCACAAGATCTATAGATTTCTTGAAAATCAGAATCAGTAGGATAGAGTTCTTTAATCTGTTCGAAACCCAAAAGTCTAGCATCAAGAGTAGAGAGAAGAGTGTACCTTCTGGACAATGTGTCGGCTACAACATTATCATTACCTTTTTTGTACTTGATGACATAGGGAAATGTTTCTATGAACTCAACCCACCTAGCATGTCTTTTGTTGAGTTTTTGCTAACCTTTTAAGTGTTTTAAAGACTCATGGTCTGTGTGAATGACAAATTCTTTTGGCCAGAGATAGTGTTGCCATGTTTGGAGAGCTCTAACCAAGGCGTACAGCTCCTTGTCATACGTTGGATAATTGAGAGTCGCTCCTCCAAGCTTTTCACTGAAGAACGCTATTGGCTTCTTATCTTACATCAACGCAGCCCCAATTCCTACACCAGAGGCATCACATTCAATCTTAAAAGTTTTGACAAAGTCAGGTAAGGATAAAACAGGAGCATGAATAAGCTTCTCTTTTAGGCATTGAAATGCTGTCTCCTGAGCTGTCTCCCATCTGAATCCCACGTCTTTCTTGATGATTTCAGTTAAGGGAGCTGCTAAAGTGCTGAAGTTCTTCACAAAACGTCTGTAGAAACTAGCTAATCCATGGAAGCTGCGGACTTCCCCTACTGTTTTTGGACTTGGCCATTCTTGGATTGCTTTCACCTTTTCTTCATCTACTTTGATTCCATCTGCACTCACAATAAAACCTAGGAAAACCACATTATCTGTGCAAAAAGTACATTTCTTGAAATTGGCAAATAATTGTTCTTTCCTAAGCATTTCTAGCACCAACTTAACATGTTCAATGTGCTCTTCAATGTTTCTGCTGTATATAAGGATATCATCAAAATAGACAACAACAAACAGGCCTATATAAGCTCTAAGCACATGATTCATCAAACACATAAAGGTACTAGGAGCATTAGTTAATCCAAATGGCATAACTAACCACTCATATAAACCATGCTTAGTCTTAAATGCAGTTTTCCATTCATCACCCTCTTTCATTCTAATTTAGTGATAACCACTCTTAAGATCAATTTTAGAAAAGATGCTGGAACCATGCAATTCATCTAACATGTCAACTAATCGAGGAATAGGATGGCGATACTTCACTGTTATGTTGTTGATGGCTCTGCAATCAACGCACATCCTCCAGCTGCCATCTTTCTTTGGCACAAGCAGAACTGGCACGGCACAAGGACTCATACTCTCACGAATATGGCCTTTTTCCATCAGTTCACTGATTTGTTTCTGCAGTTCTTTAGTTTCCACCGGATTAGTCCTATACGCTGGTCGTTTTGGAAGAGAGGATCCAGGTACAAAGTCAATTTGATGCTCAATTCCTCTGATCGGTGGCAAACCTTGTGGAGTTTTTTAGGAAAGATGTCACTATACTCCTGCAAAAGATTAGTCATCTCACTCGGTAGCACCGGTGTAACATTAGACAGATTAAGCAATGACTCTTTATAAACAAACAGAAGCATAGAATGGTTAGAGTAGTATGCTTTCTTAACTTCGCTAGACTTGGCAAAGAAGTTTGGTCGCTTAGGGTGAGAAGAGTCCTTCTTCTGATCAAGGTAAACCTCATGTGGAGTCATAGGAACCAGTGTAGTCTTCTTTCCTTTATAATCAAAGGTATGGCGATTTGAGAAACCATCATGCATAACCTTTCTATCAGATTGCCATGGACGTCCTAACAGTATATGACTAGCTTCCATAGGCAGAACATCACAAAGAATTTCGTCCTCATACTTGCCAATACTTATAGGAATCACAACCTGCTTGCTGACACTCATTTCACCACTATCATTAAGCCACTGAAGCTTGAAAGGTGCTGGATGTTTTGTAGTCTTTAAACCAAGTTTCTTGACCATACTTTCACTAGCTACATTGGTACAGCTACCCCCATCGATGATCAAGGTACAGACTTTACCCTGAACATTGCATCTCGTATGAAACAGATTCTCCCTTTGTTCCTGTTCATGAGTCTTACTCTGCACACATAAAGTCCTTCTGGACACTAACAAGTCCCCTTTAACAGGCAAGATCTCCTGTTCTTCCTCACTAGAAATCTCTGGGTATTCATCAGCAGATTCTACTTCACCACTTTCTAAAAGGATCATCACACGCCGGTTAGAACATTCACTTGCATTATGTCCTTTTCCATGACACTTGAAGCAACTGACATCTCTGGTTCGTGTAACACCTTCTTTTGCCTTTCCTTTGTAATCTGTAGGTGCTGAAGTAGTAGCTTTAATCATATCAGACGGCTTTGATTGAACTGTTGGCTTGAATTCTTTAGAAAATGTGTTTCGATCCTCTCTAGAGTAACCTGGCCGTGTGCTTGAAGAATGATGACTATAGCTAGTACGTGAGGCTCTTTTTCTTTTAATCTGTTGTTCAAACAGAACAGCTTTATGTAACATCTCCTCAAGTTCCATGTAATACTCAATCTCTAGTTTGTCTTGAATTTCCTGGTTCAAACCCCCTAGAAATCGTGACATGGTAGCTTCTTGATCCTCTACTATGTTAGCTCGTAGCATCAACACTTCCATCTCCTGATAGTATTCTTCTACTGTTCGAGATCCTTGAGTGTGTTTTCTCAGTTTCTGATGCAGTTCTCTTTGATAGTGATTAGGTACAAACCTTTTTCTCATCAGACTTTTCATTTTCGACCAAGTCTCAGTAGGCAGCTCCGGATTTCTTCTCTTAGTCGTGACTAGCTGATCCCACCAGCTCAAAGCGTAGCCATAAAACTCTGTAGCAGCTATCTTCACCCTATTAATCTCTGTATAATGCTGAACGTTGAAGACCAGTTCAATCTTCTTTTCCCATTCTAAGTAAGCATCAGGGTCGTCTTTGCCATGAAAGGAAGGAATATTGATCTTCAGTCCTTGGATATTGTCCCTCAGAAGTTTATTTTGAGTTCTATTTCGTCTGTTTCTTCTCTGGCTATTTTGGGATGCATCGATTCTCCTCTGATAGTATTGATCTGATGCAGCATCATGAACCCTGTCATCGTGTCTCTGATTCTGCCTATTATCAGTTCTGGTTTTGTCCTTGTCCTCTAAAGCAGCAAATCTATCATCCATCATCTTCTGCATTTTTGCTGTTATAGCTTCAATGAGGAGTTTGTTGTTTCTGTGGTTGCTATTCTCTTCTTCCTCTTCAGACATCTTCTCCTGCAAAGGCAACAAACACAACCCCAGTAAAAAGTTCTTACAAAATTTAAAACACAAGTAACACAAGATCAATAACTTCTAAAATCAGACAAGTCTAATGAGAGAAGATGAACAGACACACTCCAAATATGTTTTCAAACATAGTTCACTTCGCAGACAACAAACTCTAACAGTTCTATAGCCAATACTCAACAGAAGCTTATAGATCTATATGAATCTTACTAATAAAACACATAAACACAAAGATATACGAGTACTTAGCTTCCAAAGTGGCTCTGATACCACTTAATATGATTCTTCTTCCAAAATCGGCACTTTAGAAGCAACTAGAGGGTTGCAAGTTGGCTTGGCTCGATGGTGTGGATCGAGTGGGTGATCGAGTCATGTTGTGGACTGGTTGGCTTGACTCGATCGTGTAGATCGAGTGGGTGATCGAGTCGAGTTGTGGCGTGGACTGGTTGGCTTGACTCGATCGTGTGGGTCGAGTGGGTGATCGAGTCGAGTTGTGGTGTGGGCTGGTTGGCTTGACTCGATTGTGAAGGTCGAGCTGAGGGTCGAGTCAAGTCGTGGGGTGGGCTGGTTGGACGCGATGGTGTGGATCGAGCTGATGGTCGAGTCGGGGATCGAGAGGTCACACAAAGGGAATGGAACTCCTTTGATTCACCTAGTTTGGATCTAGTTCTTAGAGAGTTTGAGAATAAAAAGCTAGATAGATTAGACTGAAGGTTTACAAGGGTTTAAATAGGGAACTCCAAGAGAAACCCTAGAACAAGACCCAAATACGAAATACAACATAACATAAGCTTAAAAATAACATAAAGTTTTAATTAAAGAAGTAGCTGACAGAAGAGAAGCTTCTGTACGGTCTTGGTTCAACAAATGGGGTTAGTGAGATGAACAACTACCTCATTAAAAACCTTGACAAGAAAACCCAGTGGGACAAAACTTGTCAAGGGAAAAAGAGTATAATTGTTCATCCTCCCATTTGTTAGAACTATATTGCTTGAATCAAAACCAGGGAGGTTTGACAAGCATCTCTTTCTCCTGTTTGATTTTTTAAATGTGTAAGTAGATAATTGATAGTCTCCTTGAGCTTCCTGGTCCTAGCTCGCGTCATTGGTCCATTTGGTATAGCTAAAACATCCTCAGGTTCAAGCTCAGGTTCTAGTTCCTTATCCTTGGCCATGCTCATATCAAGATCCAAGATCGCATAGACACTTCTTGAAAACCAATGGACCAAGAGAATATGGTAGAGTGAAAGAACCGGGGTCGTCTAGCTTTTGGAGAACCTTCTTCTGTATAATAGCACTGCATTCTTCCCTTAGTACTGGCATCCCCTGAACTTCCTTAATCCTTTCTATCACTGCATCTTTGAAGAACCTTTGATAGTGAGGCGCAAGCATGAACACATCTAGTAGAGGGATCCTGATCACAAGTTCACTCATCTGCTTGTCAAAGTGAGCTTTATACGTTTCCATTTTCTCTTGCTTGAATCTACTCAGGAATGGAAGCTTAGGCTTGGAAGGAGAAGGAACATAGTATGTTTCCTTTTTCTTTGAAACAACTAGTGTCTCAGCAGTGGGAGTGTCAACTTGATCATCAACTCGATCATCAACTCGATCACCCACTCGATCATCAACTCGATCACCCACTCGATTGTGCGATAGAGTGGTGTGGTCGAGTTTATCCTTCTCCTCTTTATCTTGACACAAGTCCTCCCCAACCTGTTCTGCACTGTCCTAAGTGACTGGCGTAGGTCCATGTCGTGTAGAGAGCTCTCTTCCACTTGTGAAGGTGATAGCATGGACGTGGAATTCCTTGGGGTTCTGGATTGATTTCCCTAGGAGTTGCCCAGCAGGCCTTGGGGAAGAAGTAGATGCAGTTGTGTTTTCCATGGATTTCAGTCTTGCATTGAAAATCTCAAATTTGGTGTTGAGATCATTATAAGTGTTGTCCATCTTGGTGTGTACTTCTGCAAGCTTTTTAGACATCTCCATTGCACTAGATGCTTGACCTTGTAAAATTTGTTGTAACAAATTCTTCATGTCTTGATCGTGGTTGGTAGGTGGTTGTGCTCGTGGAGGTTGAAAACCTGGTGGATCCATAACTCCTTGCTGATGGTAACCGCCTTGAAACTTCTGCTTAGGGACAAAGCCTTGATTTTGATTGTATGGAACGAAAGGCTTGTTCTGAAGTTGTTGTTGCTGAGGAGGGTAGACTTGATCTTGAGGGTTTGCCACATTTGTACTCCTATAAGATAAGTTGGGGTTTGGGTGATAGTTGTTGTAACCTATGTTATAGCCACCCTGGTTCTGAATGTAGCTGATCACTCTCCCTATCCTGAACCTGTAGTTGCTCATCCTCACAAACAAAGTGAACATGCCTCTACTGAACTTGAAGGAGCTTATCCAACTTCTCATTCATTGCTTTCATATCCTTCCTATGTCTGTCATCGGAATCATTACTCCCCATGATGCCGCTGACGTAGTCTTCATTGTAGTTGCGATCAGATTGGGCAAGGTTCTCTACTAACTCCCAGCCTTCATCAACATCCTTATTTAGGAAATTTCCATTGCTTGCAGTATCTAAAAGCATTCTGATCTTTGGAAGAGCCCCTCTGTAAAGTGGGCTAAGGAGTGATTCATTACTGAATCCATGATGAGGGCACTGAGATTGGTAGCCCTTGAATCTCTCCCAAGCTTCACAGAAAGTTTCTCCATTTCTCTGAGCAAACCCTGAGATCTCATTTCGGAGTCTAGCTGTTCTTGAGTTAGAGAAGAACTTGGCAAGGAAAACTCTCTTGCATTCATCCCAGGAAGTGATTGATCCATGGGGTAGTGTCTTTTCCCATAGATGGGCTTTGTCACCAAGGGAGAAAGGAAATAGGCGCAGCTTGAATGCATCTTCACTTACTCCATTGATTTTAAAGAGGCTACAAAGCCGGTCAAACTCATCAAGATGATCAAGGGGATCTTCCATTGGTAATCCATGGAACTTGTTGTTCTGAACCATAGAGATCAAGCTGCTCTTGATCTCAAAGTTGTTGTTCTGGACAGCAGGAGGTAGAATCCCATGCCTCTGAGTGTGAGTGTTAGGGGCATCTCCTGCGCCAATGTATCTGAGCCGCCTTGGTGCAATTGGTGGTTGTTCGTCCTCTTGGTCCTGGTTTTGTGCCATACTGACTGGAGCCTGGTGATCTACTCGAAGAGTGTCTCGTTGGTCTCTTCAATGTCGTGGTAACCGGTTGATGTTGTCAAGATATTGAATGAGGTCTTGGTTGCCTTACGATCTGGTGTGCATACAGGTGAAAGAAACAGGACTCGAGCTTGGACTCGATCAAGCACTCTATCGTGCGATCGAGTGATCGATCGCGTGGTTGGTCGAGTGGTACCTGAAGCACAAAACAGAGAGGGAACAACCAAGTCAGTAATCAAAGTAGTGTGAATAATAAACAGAGAGGGAATACCTGTAGTATTCGCCATGGGTAAGTCTCCTTTGTAGAATAGACCGAGACCACCAATCTCCTTTTCGATTTGCGAACATGCCCCATCTAGAGTTGGTAGCTCATCTCCTCTCAAGATATGTTGAACTAGCCCGTTTAGATTCGGACTTAGACCCAAAAGTAAACCAAATACATGATCTTGCTCGCGTCTCATAGCTAGTTCCTTTAGCTTGGTGGTGGGAGGTTTGAGCATCTCGAGTTCAGCTAAGAGCGACCGATACTTCCCAAAGTACTTCTTGAAATCAAGATCTTCCATGTGTAGAGTGTTGATAGCCTTCTTGACTTCAAATACACGGGTCAGATTTGAGACATCACCATAGACATTCTTGAGTGTGTCCCATAGTTCTTTAGCCTTTTCGCAATATGAATAGGCTTGAAGAATAGACGTCTCAAGAGAGTTTTGAAGAGCAACAAGTACCATTTGGTCTTCTTGGGCCCACTTCTCCTCATCGGGTGTGAGTTCCTTCTCTTCTTCATCTTCTTCTTTGAGTTCGGTTGAGGGGTCTTTCAAAATCATCAGGAGAATCAACGACAATGCTTATCAACTTGATCTCCAAGGTAAGTAAAAAGTATCTTCAAGCTTTAACGTGACTGATCTTATTCTTTTTGTGGCAGATGAACCATATTTGAGGACACATCCTTTTCAAGTTGAGGGGGATGATATGATCATGGATGAGCTTGAACCAGAGCATGTACCTGAGCTTGAAGCTGTGGACGAGCATGAACCTGAGGAAGCATTGCAAGTACCAGCTGGAGCTATGACGAGGTCTCGATTCAAGAAATTCTCTAAGGCACTAAGTTCTATACTTAGCTCAGCTTCTAATCAAGTGGACTTATTGGAGGAAGGAGTAAAACACACTACTTTGGTGTTGTTTCAAGTTCAAGACGTTCAAGAGGCTTTGAAAACAACTATCTAAGCCATTCTGGAAAACAAGTTACAAGTCTGCTGTGCAATTTAGAAGTCTGCCGAACAAAGTTAGAAGTCTGCTGAATAAATTCTCAAGTCTTATATGTACAGTCGCCAGTCTCCTATATACGACTGCCGATTCCCTAAGTACGACTAAAAAGGAAAAACGCCAAATAGAAGTTGCAGAGTCAAATATGAAGCTGAAGAATCATTCAACACTAGTTAATTCAGTCTTCATCTAGTTTTTCGTATTTCATTGTTTTTAGTTAAGTCTTTACCACAATTTCTTCTATTTAAGCTAAACTCTTGTAGAAGAATCAATAACAACTTTTGTTTTATCAAATTTGAGAGTGATTCTCTTCTTGTTCATCTTGGACAAAACTGGTTGCTGGTGTGTAATATCTAGAAACCAAACTCGATCCTCAGGTGCGTCATATCCGGAAGATCAACCGGAATATCAAGAGTCTTCCGCAACTCTTGTGCGACCACTCAATCCACATCACCTTAGCCTTGGTTAGTAACCTTGGTTGAAGGCATATTTAGTTCGAAATCCACCTTAAGAGATCACGATCTAGTGGGATCATATCAGAAAACTTAATTGACTATAACAGCTTTGGAACCAGCTTTGCCGAGTAGTATCAAGTTTCTTTTGCCATTCATTACCACAGAGAATTGCATCAGAAGCTGACTTGTTCAAGGAAACCAAAATGTAGAAGATTACTATCAAGAGATGGAAACTCTAATGTTGTGTACTGATATATCTAAAGACAGAGAGGCAACCATGTCTAGATTCATGGGAGGCTTGAATAGGGACATTCAAGACAGATTAGAGATGCAGCATTACTTGAATTTAGAAGAATTGATTCACAAAGCTATTCTAGTTTAACAACAACTCAAGAGAAGAGGATCTTTAAGGCCAACGTATGGAGCTGGAGCTGTTACTACTAGATCCAGGTTCAGGATGGGGAGATTGATCACCAAGAAGATATTAGCTACATTCAGAACCAAGGTGGTTACAACAAAGGTTACAACAACTATTGGCCAAATCCCAACTTATCATACCGGAATACGAATGTGGCTAACCCACAAGACCAAGTCTACCCTCCTCCGCCGCAACCTCCAACCAAGCCTTTCGTCTCCTACAATCAGACTCAGGCATTCATCCCTAGGCCACAGTTTCACGGTGGTTACCAACCACACGGAGCAATGGGACCTCCAGGATTTCAACATCCATGACCACTGCTACCGAGTAATCAGGATCAAGACGTGAAAACTATGCTCCAACAACTCCTACAAGGCCAAACATCCAGTGCCATGGAGATGTCTTAAAAAACTAGCCGAAGTCAGCACAAAGATTGATTGCACTTACAATGATCTGAACTGCAAGTTCGAAACAATGAACTCAAAAATCAAACACCTGGAAGGCAACACCACCTCTACTTCTTCTCCAGCCCCTGTGGGGCAACTTCCAGGGAAATCAATCCAAAACCCAAAAGAATTCCACATTAATACAATCACATTGCGGAGTGGCAGAGCACTACCTACCTCCCAAAGACCTACCAAGGTCACTACGGATAGTGACGACCAGGATGGGGAGAATTTATGTCCCGATGAAGCTAAGACTGATAAGCTCGACCAGCAGCTCGACCACCTACTCGATCGGCCATATCGAGTGCCTGATAAAGTCAACAATCGAGTTCAACATCTAGAACCAACTCGATCCCCTGATCGATTCGATGATCGAGTCCATACCCACATTGCTGGAACACCATTGCTTCGGAGAAAACGGAGACGTGCGTTGTTCCTCCTCCATACAAACCCAAGCTTCCATTTCCAAGCAGGTTTAGGAAAGAGAAGATGGAAAAGTATAAGGCTCTTTTTGATAAGCAGATGGGAGAAATTGAGGTCAAGATGCCACTTTTAGATGCTTTTATGCTGATACCTCCATATCAAAAGTTTCTGAAGGATACATTGACAGAAAAGGTTAAAGAGCTGCAGAGAATGGTAGTGCTAAGTGAAGAATGCAGCGCTATTGTCTAGAAGAGAGCAATCCAGAAGCAGGGCGATCCCGGTTGTTTCACCTTGCCCTGCTCCCTTGGGTTGTTGAGCTTTAAGAACTGTCTTTGTGATCTTGGAGCTTCAATAAGCCTTATGCCGCTTTCAGTAGCCAGGAGATTTGGGTTTAGTAAGTACAAGGCTTGCAACATCTCCCTGGTATTAGCGGATGATCAGTTCAAATACCACATGGCGTTCTAGAAGACCTACCTTTGAGGATTGGATATGTGGATATCCCGACAGACTTTGTGGTACTAGAAATGGATGAGGAACCTAGAGATCCTCTTATATTGGGAATACCTTTCCTAGCTACAGCTGGAGCAATCATCGATGTCAAGAAAGGAAAGATTGAACTCAACCTGGGAAAGGACTTCAAGATGAAGTTTGACATCAAGGATGCCATGAAGAAACCTACAATAGAGGGTCAGCTTTTCTGGATTGAGGAGATGGATCAACTTGCTGATGAACTACTAGAAGAACTCAATGAAGAAGACCATCTTCAGACTACTTTAACAAAGAGTGGGGAAGCCGGGTATTTGCACGAGGAAACCTTAGGTTATGAGATGGTGTTAGACTCACACAGTGCAGTAAAAGGGACTGAAAACTTTGAAGATCTTATTGGGTTGAACACAGAGGTCATTGAAACAATTAAGGAAGAAGCATGCCAAGCTCGACCAGGCAACTCGACCAGCCACTCGATCGACGACTCTATCGGCCTGATCGAGTCCCAGATCGAGTCATCCTGCAATACATCCAACGACTGGTCTGAACTGAAGGCTCCTAAGGTTAATCTTAAACCACTTCCAACAGGTTTAAGGTATGCTTTTCTAGGCCCTAATTCTACTTATCCAGTCATAGTAAATGCTGAACTGAATGATGATGAAGTGCACTTGCTATTGTGTGAATTGAAAAAGTTTAGAAGAGCTATAAGGTATTCACTGGATGACATTAAGGGAATTTCACCTAGCTTATGCACTCATAGAATTCACCTTGAAAACGAATCATATGCTAGCATTGAACCTCAGAGAAGATTGAATCCAAACTTGAAGGAGGTTGTTAAAAAGGAAATTCTTAAGTTGTTAGAAGCTGGTGTCATTTACCCTATATCAGATAGCACTTGGTTATCCCCTATGCATTGTGTTCCCAAAAAGGGTGGTATGACTGTTGTGAAAAATGATAAGGATGAACTTATTCCCACTAGAACAATCACTGGCCATAGAATGTGCATAGATTATCGGAAACTGAATGTTGCATCTAGAAAAGATCATTTCCCATTGCCATTCATTGCCAGATGTTGGAAAGACTAGCAAACCATCCTTATTACTGCTTTCTAGATGGGTATAGTGGATTTTTTCAAATCTCTATACACCCTAATGATCAAGAAAAGACCACATTCACTTGCCCCTATGGAACATTTGCATATAGGAGAATGCCATTTGGTCTTTGTAATGCACCTGCTACCTTTCAGAGGTGTATGATCTCTATCTTTTCAGATTTGATAGAGGAGATGGTGGAGGTCTTCATGGATGATTTTTCTGTGTATGACTCCTCTTTCTCCTCATGTTTGTTGAACTTGTGCAGGGTACTTTCTAGGTGTGAAGAGACCAACCTGGTTCTAAACTGGGAGAAATGTCATTTTATGGTCAGACAGGGTATTGTTTTGGGGCACAAGATTTCTAAGAATGGAATAGAGGTAGACAAAGCCAAGGTAGATGTGATGATGCAGTTGCAACCTCCAAAGACAGTAAAGGATATCAGAAGTTTCCTTGGGCATGCTGGGTTTTACAGGCAATTTATCAAAGATTTCTCTAAGGTAGCCAGACCACTCACAAGGCTGCTCTGTAAGGAGATGGAATTCAACTTTGATTCTGAATGTTTAGAAGCTTTCCAACGGATCAAGGTGGCCTTGATCTCAGCCCCGATAGTCCAAGCTCCTAACTGGGACTATCCATTCCAAATTATGTGCGATGCATCTAATTATGCAGTGGGAGTTGTTTTGGGACAGAAGATTGATAAGAAGTTGCATGTTATCTACTATGCTAGCAGAACTCTAGATGAGGCACAAGGGAGATATGCAACTACAGAGAAGGAGCTGCTAGCAGTTGTGTTTGCTTTTGAGAAGTTCAGGAGCTACACTGATCATGCAGCCTTGAGGCACATTTATGCAAAGAAAGACACTAAACCAAGATTGCTTAGATGGATCCTCTCGCTTCAAGAATTTGATATAGAGATTGTTGATAAGAAGGGAATCGAAAATGGAGTGGCTGATCACTTGTCAAAAATGAAGATAGACGATGCATTGCCCATAGACGACTCTATGCCTGAAGAGTCACTCATGGCCATCCGGATTTCAACAACTCGATCACCTACTCGATCGGTTGATCGAGTGGTCGATCGAGTGCCTGATCGAGTGGGGACAACGAGTGCAAAACCTGAAGTTTTAGCCTTAGGAGAGAACAATCTGCCTTGGTATGCAGACTTGGTTAACTACTTGGTCATTGGAGAAATCCCTAAGAGCTTGGATTCGTACAAACGAAAGAAATTCTTCAGAGATGTAAACCACTACTACTGGGATGAGCCATATCTCTACAAGAAGGGGTCAGATGGTCTGTTCAGAAGATGCATAACTGAGACGGAGGCAAAAGGTGTTCTGGAACATTGCCATGGGTCTACCTATGGAGGTCACTTTGCTACCTTCAAGACTGTCTAGAAGGTACTTCAAGCAGGATTGTGGTGGCCTAGCATGTTCAAGGATGCTCAGAGCTTCATCTCTAAGTGTGACCTCTGTCAAAGAATGGGGAATATTAGCAGAAGGAATGAGATGCCGCAGAACCCAATACTGGAAGTTGAAGTGTTTGACGTATGGGGATAGATTTCATGGGTCCTTTTAACCCACCATCATTTGGGAACAGCTATATACTGGTGGCTGTAAACTATGTCTCGAAATGGGTTGAAGCCATTGCTTGCCCAACCAATGATTCTAAGGTCGTACTGAAGATGTTCAAGAGCATCATTGGCCAAGTGGAAGTCTCCAACAGGCAGATAAAGGCTATTCTAGCAAGAGTGGTAGGGGTTTCAAAAAGGGATTGGTCAGTCAAGCTTGATGACACTCTCTGGGCTTACAGAACAACATTCAAGACGCCAATAGGGAGAACTCCGTTCCAGCTGCTATATGGGAAAGCATGCCATTTACCTGTGGAAATGGAGTACAAGGCTTTATGGGCAACTAAGCTTTTGAACCTTGATATCAAGACTGCTCAGGAGAAAAGAGCAGTTGACTTGCATGAGCTGGAAGAGATCAGGCTTGACGCGTATGAAAGTTCTAAAGAACTAAAGCTTTCCATGACAAGAAGATCCTTCCTAAGGAATTCAAGGCTGGGGATCAGGTTCTGTTATTCAACTCCAGGCTCAAGCTTTTTCCAGGAAAGCTGAAATCGAGATGGTCCGGCCCATTTGACATCAAGGAAGTACTGCCCTATGGTGCTATTACCCTAGTTGGAAAAGATGGAACTAAGTTTACGGTGAACGGGCAGCGGGTTAAGCGATACATGGCTGATATGATCATTCAAGAAGGAACTTATGTTCCTCTCGTTGAACCGCCCCAAGCATAAGAGGGTAACAAGTCAAGCTCAGTGACTTTAAACAAGCTCACTTGGGAGGAAGTCCCATGTCTATCCTTGTTTATATAACTTTCATTCTTTTTATTACTTTGTTTTGCATTTATTGGTTTTAGTTTTTATGGTTCGTCTTTAAGTGTTTTTGGTGTTTAGGGGACAATGCATGAGTTAAGGGCATAAGGGTGGTAGAGACGTTAAAAGGAAAGGAATAAGGTTGTTGAATATGTAACTCGATCGACAACTCGATCTCCCAATCATGTGCTCGATCGAGTCCTTCCAGTGCAACGATCGAGTTCAGCGTCCGTATTGACAAGCGACTCGATTGAGCACTCAAACCAGCGATCGAGTCGGTGATCGAGTCGGTAATCGAGTGCTCCCTTGAACCCGAACGCGAGCTCGGCTACACTAGAGAGACCATGGACGAGTTGGTCAACACCTACTTCACCAACCCATGAGCTAATTTCTCCACCTTATCATTGTACTATCCATAGCATGTTTATTGTTTTTATTGTTGACCTTTAAATCTTTCCTCGAATTTTTATTACACAAGAGACTGTGTAATTTAAGTTTGGGAAGGATTTAGGATGTGTTTGCATATCATCTAAGGCATTGAAAAGCCATAAAAATTTGAAAAAATTGAAAAAAATAAAAAAAGAGTGTTCATTTAGGATTGATGCATATGCATTAGGGGATTATGATGATTATAGCCTTGTAAGCATGTTGCTGATTCATTAACTTCAATGCCCAGGTTAGTAGTTGTCTAATGCATATTGAATGAGTTTGAGTATAAGACAGCTCCATGCTTTGAATACACAATTTGATCTTCCTATCTTAATTGAAGCATGCCATGATTTGATGCCTTTTCCTATCTACTTGAACCAGAACTTGACTCATAATTGTCATGTCTATGCATTGAATTTGAACTCATGGATACACACATACATACTTAGATTTTTTTTCACCACTTTACCATCCTTGTCAATCCAAGTTTCCACACCATAGCCTAACCTTCTTTCAAGCCATGAATATTTACTGAGTGTGAGGCCTTTTCTGATTGAGCTTGGTAGAAAGTGTTTGGTTTGAGCCGACAAGGATAGTGTCTCATATAGCCCTAGTTCACGATTTTCATACTAGATAAGACTAGGTGGAAAGTAAATTCTGGGTTTTGGATTGGTTAAGTTTCAAAGAAAAGATTGGAAAAAGAGAAAGAAAGAAAGGTTAAGAACTCTTAGGAGGGGGAATGCAAAAAGGAAAAAAAGTTGGTTGTTCTAGTAAAGGTTTTGGGCAAAAGATAGCTTGAGATGTCTTTAATAGAAAGAAGAAGAGAACCAGAGTTAATAAGGAAAACCCAATTAAGCTAGAAGATTTCGAAAATAAGAAGGAACCTCCTCTAAAGAAAAAGAACAAATTAAAGGTGTGAGCTGATAAGAAGAGCTCAAGTAAAAGGGTAGAAATATGATCATCATCTGGGGTTAGAAATTGGAAAGCTGAATTAAGCTTTTGCATCTTGGGTAGATGAGATTCTATTCTTGTATGCATAGGTTGGCCCTTACCTTTAGCATTCTTCTAAAGCTTAATCATTTCTTGAGAGATCCTTGTTATGTATTGCTTACCCATTTGTGGAGACACCATATTTGTCTTTTAAACCTTTCCCTCAGCCAAATGAGTTCATTGAATATGTATAGCTTGATTCACAGTTTTTACTTGATGAATGTTAAAGGGATTGGTTGATCTGAATGAATGTCTAGGTTGAGATTGAAGTTAGATTGTGTTGTGAAGAGTATGGCTAAAGTTTAATAAAAAGAACTCACTCACATTGCATTTTAGAACTATTAACTTGGACATTGATCTTATCATTTCTATCAGCATGTTTTGGTTCTGAATTCCCACCTTCAACTTCTTCTCCTGCTTCTGTCTTGATTGATTGCTTGAGGGCAAGCAAAGACTAAGTTTGGGGGAGTTGATATCTCTGTATTTTACTTGTTTTAAGCATACATTGATAACTCATTTCGCAATGTTTCCTCTTTCATTGGCACCATTTATAGTCACTAGCTTCTGTTTTGCATACGTAGACATTCTTGCATCGGCATTGCATACATATCTTGCATAAGGTGTTGAAACAGGTGATCTGGAGTCACTAATGGATTAAGGGAAGAATTGAGGTTTAAAACATGGACAAAGATCGGTCAAGAAGCACAGGATGCAGAGGAAGGAGGCTACTCGATCACCCACTCGATCAGGATGACAGAGTCGGTCACAAAGGCACATTAACTCAACAACTCGACCAACCACTCGATCTGGATGACAGAGTCTAAGGATGCATGTTGCAGAAGAAGGAAGCCACTCGAGCCATCACTCTAATGGGAGGATCGAGTGCATACTCAAGACAAACAAAGAGGACTCGATCACACACTCGACCTGTTTGATAGAGTCGTTCAACCAAGGGAGCTCGGTCACCTACTTGACCCAGTTGGTCGAGTCGAGCCACCGAATCCTATTTTGTCCTCTTATGTATTAGGGTTTTTCAACCTTCACTATAAATACTCTCTTTAAGCCATTTGTTGGACATATACGTTTTTGCCTAGGTTTTCTCTTTAGTTTCACCATGAACAGTCTTATTTTGTAATACAGATTTCTTCTAAGTTATTAAGTTTTTGATATAATTCCTTTGATAGTTATTACTCTTCATACCTTTGTCTATCTTTTATGCAAGTTTTTGAATTTTCTGGGTTTGTGTTCTTCTTTTGTAATCTAGATTGCTTTCAATATATTTAGTTTCTGTTGTTGATTCTTTGACACTTATTACTTTTTTCATCTTTAACTTTCGGATTATGCAAGTTTTAGGATTTTCTGGGTTTGTGTTCTTCATGTTCTTCATGTTCTTCATGAGTTCTGAGTAGTCTTTTAGGGTTCTTGAGGATGGGATAGGTTAGTGGCAAATCTTTAGTCTCCTAGGTCGTTTGAGCTTAGAATTTCATGATTCCGTTATGGATTAGTGTCCTTAATGCTAGTTTCCTTCTGATCAATTGGAATTAGAGCCCAGACATTTCAACACCCAGAGAGTGTTTCATGAAATGTTTGAACCAACTAATTTCATAGATTTACATTTTTAGCCTAAGAGATTAGATGTCTAGAGTGTTTATTGGCTTTAATAGGCTGAGTCTTATTACCTGTTAGGTTAGATTTCGCTAATGAGAATTAGGTCTGGAACTAGCTTAGCTTGATGATTTCTGTCATGAGAATGAATTAGTCAGCTTTTGAGCCTAATGTCTAGGGTTTAGCTCATTGTTTGAGTTTGTTAAACACCTAGGTTGATTAAAGAGGAGCCACAGACCCATTACCCCCATCCTTAGGAACTTTTATTTCTCTGTATTATTTTGTTGCCTTGCTTACTTGTTTCTGTTCTTGTTAGTCATTTACTATGTTGCTATTCTCTACTTTGTTAGCTTTGTTAGTTTACGATAGCTAATATTAGTGTTCTAGTTTCTGTCCTTATTAGTTCTTGTTCATGCTTTCTATTGATTTAAGTTCAAATTGATTTAGTTTTCCGGTTTATCGGTTGGAAACCCTCGACGAGTAATGGAGAGATCCTATAGATTAAAGACTACGGTCTGAAACGGTTCAGATTACTGGCCAGATCTCGCACTCGATATCACCTCGGTGATATGGGAACACAACGCCATGAACCTGAAGATTGATACATTACCGTTGATCAAACCTATTGCTTGGCTTGACTTAACTGATTTGATTGCATCCTGTATGTTAGCATCACACCTAATTGGATTGATACCTATTGTATTGCAATGACATGATAATGCATTAGGAAATTGATAGCAAAAATCCTATTATCAGTAAACTGATATGAGCATGGCCAAGGATAAGGAACTAGAACCTGAGCTTGAACCTGAGGATGCTTTAGCTATACCAAATGGACCAATGACGCGAGCTAGGACCAGGAAGCTCAAGGAGACTATCAACTCTTTGCTTACACACTCAGAAAATCAAACAGGAGAAAGAGATGTTTGTCAAACCTCCCTGGTTTTGATTTAAGCTATATATTTCTAACAAATGGGAGGATGAACAATTATACTCTTTTTTCCTTGACAAGTTTTGTCCCACTGGGTTTTCTTGTCAAGGTTTTTAATGAGGTAGTTGTTCATCTCGCTAACCCCATTTGTTGAACCAAGACCGTCCAGAAGATTCTCTACCATCAGCTACTTCTTTAATTAAAAATTTATGTTATTTTAAGCTTATGTTAAGTTGTATTTCGTATTTGGGCTTTGTTCTAGGGTTTCTCTTTGAGTTCCCTATTTAAACCCTTGTAAACCTTCAGTCTAATCTATCTAGCTTTTTATTCTCAAACTCTCTAAGAACTAGATCCAAACTAGGTGAATCAAAGGAGTTCCATTCCCTTTGTGTGACCTCTCGATCCCCGACTCGACCCTCAGCTCGATCAACGCCATAAAGTCAAGCCATATCCCAGATCCACTCGACTCGATCCTCTACTCAATCTACACCATCGAGTCAAGTTATTTCGCATCCACTTGGCTCAATCCCTGACTCGATCAACCACATAGAGTCAAGCTAATATTCTGCTTCTATTGATTCGATCTTCGACTCGAACTATCCCATCGAGTCAAGCCAACCCGCAAACCTCTACTTGCTTCTAAAGTGTCGATTTTGGAAGAAGAATCATATTAAGTGGTATCAGAGCCACTTTGGAAGCTAAGTACTCATATATCTTTGTGTTTTATGTGTTTTATCTGTAAGTTTCTGTTGAGTATCTGGAATAGAACTGTTAGTATTTGTCCGACTTCTAGAAGTTATTGATCTTGTCTTTACTTGTGTTCTAAATTCTGTAAGAACTTTTTACTGGGGTTGTGTTTGTTGCCTTTGCAGGAGAAGATGTCTGAAAAGGAAGAAGATAATCGAAACCACAAAAACAACCAACTCCTTATTGAAGCTATAACAGCAAAAATGCATAAGATGATGGATGATAGATTTGCTGCTCTGGAGGAAAGGAACAGAATCAGGACTGATACTAGATAGAACCAGAGACAGGATGACAGAATTCATAATGCTGCATCAGATCAATATTATCAGAGGAGAAGTGATACATCACAAGGTAGTCAGAGAAGGAACAGGCGAAATAGAATTCAAGATGATCTTCTGAGGGACAACATCAAAGGTCTGAAGATCAACATTCCTTCCTTTCATGGCAAAAACGACCCTGATGCTTACTTAGAATGGGAAAAGAAGATTGAACTGGTCTTCAAAGTTCAGCATTATACAGAGATTAATAGAGTGAAGATAGCTGCGACAGAGTTTTATGGCTACGCTTTGAGCTGGTGGGATCAATTAGTCACGACCAAGAGAAGGAATCAGGAGCTACCTATTGAGACTTAGTCAGAAATGAAAAGTCTGATGAGAAAGAGGTGTGTACCTAATCACTATCAAAGAGAGTTGCATCAGAAACTGAGAAAACACACTCAAGGATCTCGAACAGTAGAGGAATACTATCAGGAGATGGAAGTGTTGATGCTACGAGCTAACATAGCAGATGATCAAGAAGCTACCATGTCACGGTTTTTAGGAGGCTTGAACAAGGAAATTTAAGACAAACTAGAGACTGAGCATTACATGGAACTTGAGGAGATGTTACATAAAGCTGTTTTGTTTGAACAACAGATTAAAAGAAAAAGAGCCACGCGTACTAGCTATAGTTATAATTCATCATACACACGGCCAGGTTACTCAAACAAAGACAGAAACTCATTTGCTAAAGAATTCAAGCCAACCGCTTAATCAAAGCCGTCTGATATGATTAAAACTACTACTTCAGCACCTACAGATTACAAAGGAAAGGCAAACGAATGTGTTATACGAACCAGAGATGTCAGTTGTTTCAAATGTCATGGAAAAGGACATTATGCAAGTGAATGTTCTAACCGGCGTGTGATGATCCTTTTAGAAAGTGGTGAAGTAGAATCTGCTGATGAATACCCAGAGATTTCTAGTGAGGAAGAGCAGGAGATCTTGCCTGTTAAAGGGGACTTGTTAGTGGCCAGAAGGACTTTAAGTGTGCAGAGTAAGACTCAGGAACAGGAACAAAGGGAGAATCTGTTTCATACGAGATGCAATGTTCAGGGTAAAGTCTGTAGCTTGATCATCGATGGGGGTAGCTGTACCAATGTAGCTAGTGAAAGTATGGTCAAGAAACTTGGTTTAAAGACTACAAAGCATCCAGCACCTTACAAGCTTCAGTGGCTTAATGATAGTGGTGAAATGGGTGTCAGCAAGCAGGCTGTGAATCCTATAAGTATTAGCAAGTATGAGGACGAAATTCTTTGTGATGTTCTGCCTATGGAAGCTAGTCATATACTGTTAGGACGTCCATGGCAATCTGATAGAAAGGTTATGCATGATGGTTTTTCAAATTGCCATACCTTTGAGTATAAAGGAAAGAAGACTACACTGGTTCCTATGACTCCACACGAGGTTTACCTTGATCAGAAGAAGGACTCTTCTCAGCCTAAGCGACCAAACTTCTTTGCCAAGTCTAGTGAAGTTAAGAAAGCATACTACTCTAATCATTCTATGCTGCTGTTTGTTTATAAAGAGTCATTGCTTAATCTGTCTAATGTTACACCGGTGCTACCGAGTGAGATGACTAATCTTTTGCAGGAGTACAGTGACATCTTTCCTGAGGAAACTCCACAAGGTTTACCACCGATCAGAGGAATTGAGCATCAAATTGACTTTGTACCTGGATCCGCTCTTCCAAACCGACCAGCGTACAGGACTAATCCGGTGGAAACTAAAGAACTGCAGAAACAAATCAGTGAACTGATGGAAAAAGGCCATATTTGTGAGAGTATGAGTCCTTGTGTTATGCCAGTTCTGCTTGTGCCAAAGAAAGATGGTAGCTGGAGGATGTGCGTTGATTGCAGAGCCATCAACAACATAACAGTGAAGCATCGCCATCCTATTCCTCGATTAGATGACATGTTAGATTAATTGCATGGTTCCAGCATCTTTTCTAAAATTGATCTTAAGAGTGGTTATCACCAAATTAGAATGAAAGAGGGTGATGAATGGAAAACTGCATTTAAGACTAAGCATGGTTTATATGAGTGGTTAATTATGCCATTCGGATTAACTAATGCTCCTAGTACCTTTATGCGTTTGATGAATCATGTGCTTAGAGCTTATATAGGCCTGTTTGTTGTTGTCTATTTTGATGATATCTTTATATACAGCAGAAACATTGAAGAGCACATTGAACATGTTAAGTTGGTGCTAGAAATGCTTAGGAAAGAACAATTATTTGCCAATTTCAAAAAATGTACTTTTTGCACAGATAATGTGGTTTTCCTAGGTTTTATTGTGGGTGCAGATGGGATCAAAGTAGATGAAGAAAAGGTGAAAGCAATCCAAGAATGGCCAAGTCCAAAAACAGTAGGGGAAGTCCGCAGCTTTCATGGATTAGCTGGTTTCTACAGACGTCTTGTGAAGGACTTCAGCACTTTAGCAGCTCCCTTAACTGAAATCATCAAGAAAGACGTGGGATTTAGATGGGAGACAGCTCAGGAGACAGCATTTCAATGCCTAAAAGAGAAGCTTATTCATGCTCCTATTTTATCCTTACCTGACTTTGTCAAAACTTTTGAGATTGAATGTGATGCCTCTGGTGTAGGAATTGGAGCTGTGTTGATGCAAGATAAGAAGCCAATAGCGTTCTTCAGTGAGAAGCTTGGAGGAGCGACTCTCAATTATCCGACGTATGACAAGGAGCTGTACGCCTTGGTTAGAGCTCTACAGACATGGCAACACTATCTCTGGCCAAAAGAATTTGTCATTCACACAGACCATGAGTCTTTAAAACACTTAAAAGGTCAGCAAAAACTCAACAAAAGACATGCTAGGTGGATTGAGTTCATAGAAACATTTCCATATGTCATCAAGTACAAAAAAGGTAATGATAATGTTGTAGCCGACGCATTGTCCAGAAGGTACACTCTTCTCTCTACTCTTGATGCTAGACTTTTGGGTTGCGAACAGATTAAAGAACTCTATCCTACTGATTTTGATTTTCAAGAAATCTATAGATCTTGTGAAAAATTTGCTTCTGATCATTATTTTAGACAAGATGAATTTTTTTTTAATAAAAACAGATTGTGTATTCCTAATTGCTCTCTTCGAGATCTGTTCACTAGAGAAGCACACGGAGGAGCTTTGATGGGACATTTTGGCATTGCTAAAACTCTAGAAGTAATGAAAGCTCATTTCCATTGGCCACACATGAAACGTGATGTTGAAAGAATCTGTAACAGGTGTACTGTTTGTAAACAGGCCAAATCTAAGGTTCAGCCTCACGGTTTGTATACCCCTCTTCCTATTCCTACTCATCCTTGGAATGATATCTCTATGGATTTCGATTTTCTGAGTATGTAAGCAAAGAGTTGATAGAGATACTAAGTTTCTTAGTTATTTCTGGAGAACTTTGTGGTCTAAGCTAGAAACTAAGCTTCTGTTTTCTACTACATGTCATCTTCAGACCGATGGTCAAACTGAAGTAATTAATAGGACTCTTGGTACTCTTTTACGTGCTTTGATTAAGAAAAATCTTAAAAGTTGGGAAGATTGTTTGCCTCACATAGAGTTTGCATATAATCACACTATTCATTCTGCATCTAAGTTCTCTCCTTTCCAGATTGTCTATGGCTTTAACCCTTTGTCTCCATTGGACTAATGCCTTTACCTTTGAATGAAAGATCTAGTGTAGATGGACAGAAAAAGGCAGAGATGGTTAAACAGATTCATGAGAAGGCTAGACGGAATTTGGAAGAGAAGACTAAGCTTTATGAGAAGCAAGCTAACAAAGGAAGACATAAGATGATCTTTAATGTTGGCGACCAAGTTTGGGTGCACCTAAGGAAGGAACGGTTTCCAGACGAGAGAAAATCTAAACTTATGCCCAGGATTGATGGTCAATTCACAATTACACGAAGAATCAACGACAATGCCTATCAAGTGGACCTCCAAGGTAAGTATACTGTGAGTTTTAGTTTTAATGTTTCTGATCTCTCTCCTTTTATTGCAGATGAAACAGATTTGAGGACAAATCCTTTTCAAGAGGGAGGGGATGATATGAGCATGGCCAAGGATAAAGAACTAGAACATGAGCTTGAACCTGAGGATGCTTTAGCTATACCAAATGGACCAATGACGCGAGCTAGGACCAGGAAGCTCAAGGAGACTATCAACTCTTTGCTTACACACTCAGAAAATCGAACAGGAGAAAGAGATGCTTGTCAAACCTTCCTGGTTTTGATTCAAGCTATATAGTTCTAACAAATGGGAGGATGAACAATTATACTCTTTTTCCTTTGACAAGTTTTGTCCCACTGGGTTTTCTTGTCAAGGTTTTTAATGAGGTAGTTGTTCATCTCGCTAACCCCATTTGTTGAACCAAGACCGTCCAGAAGATTCTCTACCATCAGCTACTTCTTTAATTAAAAATTTATGTTATTTTAAGCTTATGTTAAGTTGTATTTCGTATTTGGGCTTTGTTCTAGGGTTTCTCTTTGAGTTCCCTATTTAAACCCTTGTAAACCTTCAGTCTAATCTATCTAGCTTTTTATTCTCAAACTCTCTAAGAACTAGATCCAAACTAGGTGAATCAAAGGAGTTCCATTCCCTTTGTGTGACCTCTCGATCCCCGACTCGACTCTCGGCTTGATCAATGCCATAGAGTCAAGCCATTTCCCACCTCCACTCGACACGATCCACTACTCGATCCATGTCATAGAGTCAAGCCATATCCCACATCCACTCTACTCGATCCACTATTCGATCAACGCCATAGAGTCAAGCCATATCCCACATCTACTCGACTCGATCCACTACTCGATCTACACCATCGAGTCAAGTTATTTCGCATCCACTTGGCTCGATCCCTGTCTCGATCAACCCCATAGAGTCAAGCTAATATTCTGCTTCTATTGATTCGATCTTCGACTCGAACTATCCCATCGAGTCAAGCCAACCCGCAAACCTCTACTTGCTTCAAAAGTGTCGATTTTGGAAGAAGAATCATATTAACTCAAAACCTATAAAAAAAAGAAAGAAAGAAAGAACGAGATCAAACGTTTGAGACTGAGGAGAAATACAGTCTGAGTTGGTTAAGACGGATTCCTGACAAAAATCTTGCAATCTGTCTATCTTCTTCTTGTTTTGGTTTTCTGGTTTTAAACATTGGTATGACTGGTTTATGTCCATTAAGAACCGAAAGATGACAATGGAATGGAGATTGTGATATGATATGTGACTTGTAATGATTGTGAATGAACTTGTGGAGTGATTGAAACTTCCAAAGGCTATGGAAACACCTCTAGACTTTCGTGGCTTGAAGCTACAGATGATTACTCTATGTGTATCTTCAAGTTGAATAGATATTACACACTATTCAGATCGAACAAAGAGAAAAGGTTTTTGATAAAAATGTTTGATGATTTCGTCCATGGGAGTACAAGAGACATATAAAGGAAGTTCAACAAGGCCTTGCATGAAGAGCAAGCATTAAATGACCTAGGAAATAAACAAAAGACTTAATAAGAGTTTGAATTCGAAATTGCCTTTCATGCATAAGTCTTGGACGAATTTCTTCTTCATATTGGGCTTGTTGGGCTTAAGTTTCATCAAGAGACTTGGTAAGAGTGTATGGGCTTGCCTCATTAAAAACCTCTCTTGGAAAACCCATTGGGACAAAACCAAGAAGAGGGAAAAAGAGTACAAGTCCATACACCTCTCTTGATGAATGCTCAAGTGGCTTGAATCACAACCAATGTGGTTGGATCAGCACACTCAAGGTGGCCCTGGATATGGTGTAAGAGAGTGTGGAAAGCTTGATCAAACTTCATGGACTTGGACCTAGTCATAGGACCAAGTGGAATTTGTAATTCTTCTCCTTCTTCTTCTTGAGTCTCCACGGCTACAAGCTGGTCACTAACTCCTCCTTTAGCTCCCTTAAGCTCAGATTCTAGCTGCTCCTTAATCTCCTTAGTCTCCTTGCTAGCCATGATCACATCATCCTCTCCCACTTGAAAGGGATTTGATTTCAAATCTGGTTCGTCTGCAAGAAAAGGAACAAAATCAGTAACATTGAAGTTAGAACTTACATTATAGTTACCTTGAAGATCCAATTGGTAGGGATTGTCATTGATCTTCTTGATGATTTTAAAGGGTCCATCAATTCATGGCATTAGTTTAGATTTTCTCTCCTTTGGGAACCTCTCCTTTCTTAGATGAATCCAAACCAAATCTCCTTCTTCAAAGATCATCTCCTTTCTTCCATTGTTGGCGTACTTAGTATACGATCTGGTCTTGTCCTCTATACTACTCCTTGCCTTCTCATGAATCTACTTAACAAGTTCAGCCTTCCTTTCCATCTAGGCTAGCTTTTTCACTCAAAGGTAAAGGCATTAGATCCAAAGGTGATATGGGATTGAACCCATAGACAATCACAAAAGGAGAATACTTAGAGGTAGAATGTTTAGCATGATTATAAGCAAATTCAACATGTGGCAAACATTCTTCCCAAGTTTTCAGATTCTTCTTAATAAGTGCACGCAAGAGAGTAGATAATGTCCTATTAACTACTTCAGTTTGTCCATCAGATTGTGGATGACATGTAGTAGAGAATAACAGTTTAGTTCCTAGCTTAGACCAAAGAGTTTTCCAAAAGAAACTAAGAAACTTAGTATCTCTATTGGAAACTATAGTGCTAGGCATGCCATGCAATCTAACAACATTTCTAAAGAACAAACTAGCAACATTCATGGCATCATCAATTTTGTGACAAGGTATAAAATGAGCCATTTTAGAGAATCTATCAACAACCACAAAAATAGAATCATATCCTGTTCTAGTCCTAGGCAATCCAACAACAAAGTCCATAGATATATCATGTCAAGGGTGCAAAAGAATAGGTAATGGACTATACAAACCGTGTGGCTGAACTTTGGATTTAGCTAGCTTGCAAGTAGCACATCTCTCACAAGTTCTCTACACATCTCTTTTCATGTGTGGCTAATGAAAGTGTTCTTGCATCACACTAAGAGTCTTAGAGACACCAAAGTGACCCATCAAACCACCTGCGTGAGCTTCCTTGACAAATAAATCTCTCAAAGAAGAGTTAGGCACACACAATCTATGTTCATAGAAAAGAAATCCATCTGCCCTATAGTATTTACCACTTCCAAACTTCTCACAAGAAGCATAAATATCTTTGAAATCAGAATCAGTGGCATACAAGGACTTAATATGCTCAAATCCAAGTAGTTTAGTCTCAAGAGAAGTTAAGAGAGTATACCTTCTCGACAATGCATCAGCCACAACATTATCCTTACCTTTTTTGTACTTGATCACATATGGAAAGGTCTTAATGAATTCAACCCACCTGGCGTGTCTTTGATTGAGCTTTTGTTGACCTTTTAGATGCTTAAGTGACTCATGATCAGTATGTATTACAAACTCCTTAGGCCAAAGATAGTGCTGCCATGTTTGCAAAGCTCTCACAAGCACATAGAGCTCTTTGTCATAGGTTGGGTAGTTAAGTGTTGCTCCTCCAAGCTTCTCACTAAAGAATGCTATAGGCCTCTTTTCCTGCATAAGAACAGCACCAATACCAACTCCTAAGGCATCACATTCAATTTCAAATGTTTTACTAAAATCAAGAAGTGAAAGGATAGGAGATTGAGAAAACTTCTCTTTCGAGGTTTGGAATGCATCTTCCTAAGCTTGTTCCCACTTAAACCCCACGTTTTTCTTGATGCCTCAGTGAGTGGAGCCGCTAGAGTACTAAAGTCCTTCACAAACCTCCTATAGAAGCTAGCAAGTCCATGGAAACTCCTCACTTCACCAACAGATTTCAGACTTGGCCATTCTTTGATTGCTTTAATTTTTTCTTCATCCACCTTTATGCCATCTATACTCACAACAAAACCTAAGAAGACAAGGTTATCTGTTCCAAAAGTACATTTCTTAAGATTGGCAAACAAGATTTCCTTCCTAAGCACCTCTAAAACCATCCTAAGATGCTTAACATGTTCTTCTAAACTTTGCTATATACTAAGATATCATCAAAGTACACAACAACAAAATGACCTATGAAAGCTCTAAGAACGTGATTCATAAGTCTCATAAACGTGCTAGGTGCATTAGTTAGCCTAAATGGCATTACTAACCATTCAGTCCTTGTTTAGTCTTAAAGGCAGTTTTCCATTCATCACCTTCTTTCATCCTAATCTGATGATAACCACTCTTAAGATCTACCTTAGAAAAGATGCTAGAACCATGCAATTCATCTAACATGTCATCTAATCTAGGTATAAGATGTCGATACTTTACAGTGATGTTATTGATGGCACGGCAGAGTACACACATCCTCCAACTCCTATCATTTTTTGGAACAAGTAGAACAGGTACTGCACAAGGACTCATGTTCTCACGGATGTGTCCCTTCTCCATGAGATCAGAAACTTATTGTTGAAGCTCCTTAGTCTCCATTGGATTAGTCCTATAGGTCGGCTTGTTTGGAAGAGAGGCTCCGGGAATGAAATCTATTTGGTGTTCAATGCCTTTTATGGGTGGTAAGCCATTTGGATTCTCCTCTGGAAACACATCCTGGAACTCCTGCAAAAGACACTCAATCTTGCTAGGCATAGCCTTCTTTGAAAGGGATAAGTTCACAAAAGATTCTTTAAGTACAAAGAGTAAGTTAGTTTTATGGCTTCCCTTTGGGTTTGTGAGTAGGAGGTTGGATGTTTGGCCGGTTGATGGAGCAAGATTCTGATCAGATTCTAATCTCTTCTTCATCACAATCTGATCTTCAACTTTAGGCTTAAAAAACACTTTAGAATCCTTATAAGAGCCTGATCTCTCCTCTCTTTGATAGCTAGTTTTGACTGATCCGAAGTTAGGCCTAAAACTCTTCCTCTTTAATTGCTTTTCAAACATGATAGCTTTGTTAAGAAGCTCCTCTAACTCCACATAGTGATGAACCTCTATCCTATCTATGATGTCCCTATTGAGTCCTCCCATGAATCTGGCCATAGTAGCTTCATTGTCCTCTTGAACATCAGCCCTCAACATAAGAGTCTCCATCTCTTTGTAATACTCTTCAACGGACCGGCTTCCTTGAGATAAGTTTCTGAGCTTAAAGTGAAGCTCTCTATGGTAGTGGCTTGGCACGAATCTCTTCCTCATTAGTATCTTCATTTGAGTCCAAGTCTCAATGGGGTAGTCTCCAGCACATCTCCTTGAAGTCACTAACTGATCCCACCAACTCAAAGCATAGTCTTGAAATTTTGTGGGAGCAACTCTCAATTGTTTTCATCAGTGTATTCTTGACAATTGAAGACAAGCTCAATCTTCTTCTCCCATTCTACATACTCATCAGAATTGTTGGTTCCATGAAATGTTGGAATCATTAGTTTAAGACCAGCAAAATTGTCCATAGGCCGTGGTCTTCTCTCTTCACGTTCATTCCTTCTCCTCCTTGAACCATGAGATCGTGAGGATTGGCTATAATAGCTTCCTGTGGCCTGATCACTTTGGCTTTTTCTTGATCCTCCTTGATCAGATTGTACAATCTCCTGCCTAAAGGATTCAAGCCTTTCATTCATCAAAGTTGTCATTCTAGCCGTAATTGCATCTAGGAATAACCAATTTGTATCTTCCTTGCTACTCCCTTCTCCCTTTGTATCCACCATGGTACCTGATCAAATTCAATTGAAGAACAAGTAAAATAGTCCAAAACACACGAAATTGGACAACAAAATCAATCTAGATGTTGAATTATAGCATAAACACTAAACAGCCGCTTGTGACCCTTAACCTTCTATCCCTAAAATTTCGTGGTTAATTCTCCAAATTCAACCAAACTTGTTCTGATCAGATGTATTTTAGGGTTGTATCAGTTCTAACAAACATGTTTATAATCAGATTATACCCTAAAACTAATCGAGAAACTCAAAAGACACAAAACAGAATTTGTAACGTTTTGAAATTTCACAACCTGGTTCATGAAGGCAGCTCTGATACCACTTGATATGATCCTAGATGAGGATCCTCTGCCCTAAGATTCTACTTCGTGGGTTGTGAGATGGTTGATATGAATCTTGTCTTTAAGAACCGAAAGATGACGATGGAATAGAGATTGTGATATGATCTGTGACTTGTAATGATTGTGAATAAACTTGTGGAGTGATTGAAACTTCCAAAGGCTATGGAAACACCTCTAGACTTTTGTGGCTTGAAGCTACAGATGATTGCTCTATGTGTATCTTCAAGTTGAATAGATATTACACACTATTCAAATAAAACAAAGAGAAAAGGTTTTTGATAAAAATGTTTGATGATTTCGTCCATGGGAGTACAAGAGACATATAAAGGAAGTTCAACAAGGTCTTGCATGAAGAGCAAGCATTAAATGACCTAGGAAATAAACAAAACACTTAATAAGAGTTTGAATTCGAAATTGCCTTTCATGCACAAGTCTTGGACGAATTTCTTCTTCATCTTGGGTTTGTTGGGCTTAAATCAAGAGGCTTGGTAAGAGTGTATGGGCTTGCCTCAATAAAAACCTCTCTTGGAAACCCCATTGGGACATAACCAAGAAGAGGAAAAAAGAGTACAAGTCTATACACCTCTCTTGATGAATGCTCAAGTGGCTTGAATCACAACCAATGTGGTTGGATCAGCACACTCAAGGTGGCCCTGGATATGGTGTAAGAGAGTGTGGAAAGCTTGATCAAACTTCATGGACTTGGACCTAGTCATAGGACCAAGTGGAATTTGTAGTTCTTCTTCTTCTTTTTCTTGAGTCTCCACGGCTACAAGCTGGTCACTAACTCCTCCTTTAGCTCCCTTAAGCTCAGGTTCTAGCTGCTCCTTAATCTCCTTAGTCTCCTTGCTAACCATGATCACATCATATGCTATCTCTTTCACTCAAGGGTAAAAGTATTAGATCCAAAGGTGATAATGGGTTAAAACCATAAACAATCTGAAATGGAGAATACTTAAAGCAGAGTGTATAGCATGATTGTATGTAAATTTGATATGCGGCAAACAATCTTCCTAAGTTTTTAGATTCTTTTTAATCAAAGCACGTAATAGAGTTCTCAAAGTTCGATTAACAACTTATGTTTGCCTTTCAGGTTGGGGATGACATGTGGTGGAAATAACAGCTTAGTTCCTAGCTTAGACCACAGAGTTTTCCAGAAATAACTAAGAAACTTGGTATCTCTATCAGAAACAATAGTCCTATGCATGCCATGCCAAAGAACTATTTATTTAAAGAACAAATCTGCTACATGAGATGCATCATCAGTCTTATGACAAGCAATGAAATGTGCCATTTTACAGAACCTATCAACCGCAATGAAAATAGAATCTTTTCCAGTCCTAGTTCTAGGCAATCCAGGCACAAAGTCCATAGATATATCAGTCCAGGGATAAGAAGGAATAGGCAGAGGAGTATACAAACCGTGCGGCTGAACCTTTGACTTAGCTTATTTACATGTGCGCATCTGCCACAGATACTCTCCACATCTTTTTTCATGTAAGACCAATGGAAGTGATCCTGCATCACTTTAAGTGTTTTAGCAATACCAAAGTACCCCATCAAGCCTCCACCGTGAGCTTCCCTTACAAATAAATCTCAAACAGAGCAATTAGGAACACATAAACGATTATCAAAGAAAAGCAAACCATCTTATCTAAAGTAATGTCCTGAAGCAAATTTTTTACAAGACTTGTAAACTTCTTGGAAATCAGAATCAGATTCATACAAATGTTTAAGCTGTTCGAAACCTAAGAGTTTAGCAACAAGAGTAGATAGTAAAACATACATTCGGGATAATGCATCTGCAACTACATTATCCTTATCTTGTTTGTACTTGATGATATATGGGAAGGTTTCTATGAATTCGACCCACCTGGCGTGTCTCTTGTTGAGCTTTTGCTGACCTTTGAGATGCTTAAGGGATTCATGATCAGTGTGTATAACAAACTCCTTAGGCCAGAGATAGTGCTGCCACATTTGCAATGCTCTCACTAAAGCATACAGCTTCTATCATAAGTGGGATAGTTTAGCATTGCTCCTCCAAGCTTCTCACTGAAAAATGCTATGGGCTTTTTATCCTGCATCAAAACAGCACCAATGCCTATACCAGAAGCATCACATTCAATTTCGAAAGTTTTAAGAAAATCTGGTAAAGTTAAAACAAGAGCATGAGTAAGCTTCTCTTTTAGTGATTGGAATGCTTCTTCCTGTGCTTGTTTCCATTTGAATCAAACGTCTTTCTTTATAATTTCAGTGAGTGGTGCAGCTAAAGTGCTAAAATTTTTCACAAAAGGCCTATAGAAACCACCTAGGCCATGGAAACTTCTCACTTCACCAACAGTCTTTAGGCTAGGCCATTCTTTGATAGCTTTCACTTTCTTCTCATCAACTTTGATTCTATCTGCACTCACAATAAAGCCTAAAAACACAAGATTATCCGTACAAAATGTGCATTTCTTGAGATTGGCATATAGCTTTTCTTTCTTAAGAACATCCAGAACCGAGTTCAAATGCTTGACATGATCTTCTAAGTTCTTGCTGTAAACTAAGATATCATCAAAGTAAACTACAACAAAACTCCTATGAAGGCTCTTAGAACATGATTCATCAATCTCTTGAAAGTGCTAGGTGCATTTGTAAGTCCAAACGGCATTACTAACCATTCATAAAGATCATGCTTAGTTTTAAATATAGTTTTCTATTCATCACCTTCTTTCATCCTAATTTGGTGATATCCACTCTTAAGATCAATCTTAGAAAAGATGCTAGAACCATGCATCAAGCATATCATCTAATCTAGGTATAGGATGTCGATACTTCACCGTAATATTATTGATTGCTCTGCAATCAACACACATGCGCCAGCTACCATCTTTCTTTGGCACAAGTAGAACTGGTACTACACAAGGACTCATGCTTTCTCTGATATGTCCCTTCTCCATTAGTTCTTCTACTTGTTTCTATAGCTCTTTTGTCTCCACAGGGTTTGTTTTGTATGCTGGATGGTTTGGAAGAAAGGCTCCAGGACAAAATTGATATGATGTTCAATGCCTCTTATAGGTGGCAATCCCACTGGATTATCTTCAGGGAACACGTCCTCATAGTCCTGCAAGATAGAGATCATTTCACTCGGCAGCACCGGTGCAAGATCAGTTAAGCTCATAAGAGCTTCTTTATAAACAAATAACAACATAGGTTTCTTTGCAAATAGAGCTTTCTTAACCACATTGGATTTGACAAAGAAGTTTGGATGTTTAGATACCTGTTCCTCTTTGCATTTTAAGTGTACCTGATCCTCATAGACTTCATTTGGTGTCATAGGAAGCAATATAGTCTTTCTGCCCTTAAACTCAAAAGTATGACGATTAGTATAACCATCATGAACCACTTTTCGATCAGACTGCCAAGGTCTACCAAGCAGAATGTGTCCAGCCTCCATAGGTAAAACATCACACAAAATTTCGTCCTCATACTTGCCAATAGCTAAGGGAACCATCACTTGACTATTTACTTTCATTTCCCCACTATCATTGAGCCACTGAAGCTTGTATGGCTTTGGATGCTTTCTGACCATCAACCCCATCTTCTTAACCATCACATCACTTGCTACATTAGTGCAATGATAATAGGATTTTACTATCAATCCTTAATGTATTATCATGTCATTGCAATACAGAAGGTTATCAATCCAATCATGTGTGATGCTAACAGATAAGATGCAACAGATCAATTTAAGTCAAGCCAAGCAATAATATTTGTTTTGTCTAACAACCTAAATGGACAGAAAGCATTAACATAAACTAAAACAAACAATTATAACTTAACAGAAACTAACAGACGCTACAGAAATTATAGAAGCTACAGAAGTTATAGAAACTACAGAAGCTACAGAAGCAAAAAATAGCAACAGAATAATCAGAATAACAAGAAGCTCCTAAGGATGGGGGTAATGGACTAGTGAATCCTCTTTAATCAACCTAGACGTTTAACAAACTCAACAGAGAGCTAATCCCTAGGCAATAGACTCAAAAGCTGACTAATCCACTCTCATGAAAGAAATCATCAAGCTAAGCTAGTTCCAGACCTAATTCCCATTAGCGAAATCTAAGCTAACATGCACTAAGATTCAGTCTATTAAAGCCAATAAACACTCTAGACAACTAATCCCTTAGGCTAGAAATGTAAATCTCTGAAATTAATTGGTTCAGACATTTCATCGAACACCTTCTGGGTGTGAAATGTCTGGGTTCTAATTCCAGTTGATCAAAGAGAAATTAGTATTAAAAACACTAACCCAGAAGAGATTCATGAAAATCTAAGCTTAAACGATCTAGGAGACTAAGGATTCCTCACTAATCTATCCCATCCTCAAAAACTCTAGAAACTACTCAAACCCAGAAATCATGCTAAAGAACACAAACCCATAAATCTTTAAAACTTGCATAATCAGAAAGATAATGATGAGAAGAGTAAGAAGATGCAAAGAAGCAGTAGCAAAAACTCAATAGATTAGATGAAATCTGGATTACAAATCAGAGTGTTCTTGGTAGCTACAGAGAAAAACCCTAAGGAAAAACGTCATGTCCCTTGAGTAAAGATAAGAGGGATATTTATAGTCTTAGTCCAAAACCCTAATACAAAAACAGACAAAATAGCTGAATCGGTGGTTCCACTCGATCACGGGCTCGATCAAGGGATCGAGTCGCTGATCGAGTGGCTGGTCGAGTCCATTCCTTGGTTCGGGTTGGACATGCACTCGATCATGTACATTAAGTGGGTGATCGAGTGGCTTCCTTCCTCTGCGTCCTGTGCTCCTTTCCCAGCTTTATCCATGAATGCCTAATGATATCTCTGTAATTTACCTGTTTTAAGCATACATTAATAACTCATTTCGCATAGTTTCCTCTTTCATTTGCACCATTTAGAGTCACTTACTTCTGTTTTGCATACTTAGGCATTCTTGCATCGGCATTGCATACATATCATGCATAAGGTGTTGAAACAGGTGATATGGAGTCACTTATGGATTAAGGGACGAATGGAGATTTGTTACATGGACAAGGATCAGTCAAAAAGCACAGGATGCAAAGGAAGAAAGTGACTCGACCGGCCACTCGACCTGCTTGATAGAGTCAAAGGATGCAGAATAAGGAAGCGACTCGATCACTGACTCGATCGAGTGGATCGAGTGCAAACTCAAGACACACGAAGGGAGCTCGATCACCCACTCGACCAAGCTGATCGAGTGCACTTCCAGAACGAGCCAAGTCAAGTGCTCGATCACCCACTCGACCAAGCTGATCGAGTGCACTTCCAGAACGAGCCAAGGCATGGGCCACTTAACTGACTCGACCACACGACTCGATCAAACCGATCGAGTCAAACTGCCGACATCTATCTTGTCCTCTTCTGTTTTAGGGTTTTGCAAACTTCTCTATAAATACTCCCTTTAAGCCATTTGTTGAGATATACGTTTTCTTGCCTAGGTTTTCTCTATATTTTCACCAAGAACATCTTATTTTGTAATTGAGATTTCTTCTAAGTTATTAAGTTTTTGTTATACTTCTTTTGCTAGTTATTAATCTACATAACTTTGTCTATCTCTATTACAAGTTTTAATAAATTCTGGGTTTGTGTTCTTCATGTTCTTCATGTTCTTCATATATTCTAAGTAATTATCTTAGTAGTTGTTAAGGTTTTGATATAGTTTCTTTGGTAATTGTTAGTCTCCATACCCTTGTCTATTCTTACTACAAGTTTTATAATTTTCTGGGTTTATGTTCTTGTTTTGAAGTCTAGACTCTTTCATTATATTTAGTTTCTATTGTTGTTTCTTTGTCACTTATAGCTCTTTTCATCTTTATCTTTCGGATTATGCATGTTATAGTATTTTCTGGGTTTGTGTTCTTGATGTTCTTCATGATTTCTGAGTAGTCTTTTAGGGTTCTTGAGGATGGGATAGGTTAGTGGCAATTCTTTGGTCTACTAGGTCGTTTAAGCTTATGATTCCATGAATCCCTTATGGATTAGTGTCCTTAATGCTAGTTCCTTTCTGATCATTTGGAATTAGAATCCAGACATTTCCACACTCAAAAAGTGTGTCATGAAATGTCTGAACCAACTAATTCCATAGATTTACATTTCTAGCCTAAGAGATTAGATGTCTAGAGTGTTAATTGGCTTTAATAGACTGAGTCTTACTGCCTGTTAGGTTAGATTTCGCTAATGAGAATTAGGTCTGAAATTAGCTTAGCTTGATGGTTTCTATCATGAGAATGAATTAATCAACTTCTGAGTCTATTGTCTAGGGGTTAGTTCATCTTTGAGTTTGTTAAACACCTAGGTTGATTGAAGAAGAGTTGCTGACCCATTACCCCCATCCTTAGGATCTTTTACTTCCTAGTATCATTCTGTTTCCTTGTTTACTAGTTCTCATATCATTAATGCTCTGCTTTTGTTAGTCTTTCATTCTGTTGCTTGTTAGCTTATGTTAGTTACAACCATTGCTTTGTTAGATTCTAATTTATGCTTTCTGTTGATTTAAGTCCAAACCGATATTGTTTTCCGGTTTATCGGATGGAAACCCTTAATGAGTAATGGAGAGATCCTAGAGATTAAAGACTACGGTCTGAAACGGTTCAGATTACTGGCCGGATCTCGTACTCGATATCACTTCTGTGGTATGGGAAACACAATTCCACGAACTTGAGAACTGATACTTTTGTGATCAAACAAACATATTGCTTGGCTTAACTTAACTGATTTGATCAAATCTTATCTGTTAGCATCACACCCAATTGGATTGACACCTATTGTATTGCAATGGCATGATAATGCATTAGGCAATTGATAGCAAAAACATATTATCAATTTGGCGCCGTTGCCGGGGGGGAGTTCGTTTGTTACGTTTAAGATTTCCGATCTCTTAAGATCAAGTTCTTCTTATCACCAACTCGTTTTACTGACTTGGTTGTTCTTTCTCTGTTTGGTGATTCAGGTACAACACGCCCATACCACTCGACCACCAGCTCGACCAACAGCTCGACCCACCGATCGAGTGCTTGATCGAGTCGCCGATCGAGCCGTGTTTCCTTTACCTGCATGCACACCAGATCGCACGGCAACCAAGATCTCATTCGTTATCTCGACAACATCAATAGTCTACCCCAACAGTTGAGAGCACAACGAGACCACCACCACGCCAATCCGCACGAGCCAATCCCTATGGCGAATCAACCTATCAACCAGGACGAACCACCTCAGGTTCCCCCAAGGCGGCTCCGATACATTGGTGCAGGCGATGCCCCTAACACACACACACAGCGGCATGGCATTCTACCTCCCGCTGTCCAAAACAACAATTTTGAGATTAAGAGCAGCTTGATCTCTATGGTCCAGAACAACAAATTCCATGGTCTCCCCATGGAGGATCCCCTTGATCATCTGGACGAGTTTGACAGGCTCTGTAGCTTCTGCAAAATCAATGGCGTTAGTGAAGACGCACTGAAGCTGCGCCTCTTTCCTTTCTCCCTCGGTGAAAAAGCCCATCTATCGGAAAAGACTCTTCCTCATGGCTCCATCACCTCTTGGGAAGAATGCAAACGAGCTTTCCTTGCCAAGTTTTTCTCCAACTCTCGCACTGCTAAACTTCGAAACGAGATCTCCGGATTTGCTCAGCGAAACGGTGAGTCCTTCTGTGAAGCCTGGGAACGATTCAAAAGCTATCAATCTCAATGTCCTCATCATGGTTTCAGCAACGAATCCATTCTTAGCACCCTTTACAGAGGAGCTCTTCCCAAAATCCGAATGCTTCTTGATACTGCCAGCAATGGCAACTTCTTGAATAAGGATGTCGATGAAGGCTGGGAGTTAGTCGAAAACCTTGCTCAATCCGATGGCAATTACAATGACGATTATGATCGCGGAATCAGGGGGACTCATGATTCTGAAGAGAGGCATCGGAAAGAAATGAAAGCCATGAATGAGAAGTTAGATAAGCTCCTCCAAGCCCAGCAGCGGCATGTTCATTTTGTTTCTGAAGATGAACAGCCCCCACTTCAAGATGGGGGGATTGATCACCAAGAAGAGGTTAGCTACATCCAGAACCAAGGTGGATACAACAGAGGTTACAACAACTATCGGCCAAATCCGAACTTGTCCTATCGGAGTACAAATGTGGAAAACCCTCAGGACCAAGTCTACCCTCCTCAGCCCCAACAACTTCCACCCCGGCCTTTCGTTCCTTACAATCAGCCCCAAGGTTTTGTCCCTAAACCACAATTTCAAGGCGGGTACAAACAGCAAGGTGCAATGGGTCCTCCGGGTTTTCAAAATCAACGCCCACCAATACAACCTAACCCGGACGCAGACATGAAGACTATGCTCCAACAACTACTCCAGGGTCAAGCATCCACTGCTCTCGAGATCTCTAAAAAACTTGCCGACGTCCACACAAAGATTGACTGCTCTTACAATGATCTGAACTGCAAGTTTGAAACACTTAACTCAAAAGTCAAACACCTGGAAGGAAACACCGCCTCTACTTCTTCTCCAGCCCCTCCAGGACAACTTCCAGGGAAATCAGTGCCAAACCCGAAAGATTTTCATATCAATGCCATCACACTGCGGAGTGGCCGAGCACTATCTACCCCCCACCGACCTACCAAAATCACTGAGGACAGTGATGAACAAGATGGGGAGGATTTATGTCAAAATGAAGCCAATAAGGATAGGCTCGACCAACGACTCGACCACCTACTCGATATGCAAGACAGAGTCGTTGATCAAGCTCGACAGAGACCACCTACTCGATCCTACGATCGAGTGGATGATCGAGTTGACTCGCAGGATGCTGTAACACCATTTGATTCGAAGAAAAAGGAGACGTCCTTCGTTCCTCCTCCATACAAACCTAAGCTTCCATTCCCTAGTCGATTTAGACGAGAGAAAATGGAGAAGTACAAGGCACTCTTTGACAAGCAGATGAGTGATATTGAGATCAAAATGCCTCTGTTAGATGCCTTCATGCTGATACCTCCATATCAAAAGTTTTTGAAGGACACATTGACAGAAAGAGTTAAAGAGCTTCAGGGAATGGTAGTGTTAAGTGAGGAATGTAGTGCTATCGTCCAGAAGAGAGCAATCCAGAAGCAAGGCGATCCCGGTTGTTTCACCTTGCCCTGCTCCCTTGGGCCGTTGAGCTTTAAGAACTGTCTTTGTGACCTTGGAGCTTCAATAAGCCTTATGCCGCTTTCAGTAGCCAGGAGATTGGGGTTCAGTAAGTACAAGGATTGCAACATCTCTTTGGTATTGGCAGATAGGTCAGTTCGAATACCACATGGCGTACTAGAAGATCTACCTATACGGATCGGATATGTGGATATCCCGACAGACTTTGTGGTATTAGAAATGGATGAGGAACCTAGAGACCCCCTGATATTGGGAAGACCTTTCCTGGCTACAGCTGGAGCAATCAGCGATGTCAAGAAAGGAAAGATTGAACTCAACCTGGGAAAAGACTTCAAGATGAAGTTTGACATTAAGGATGCCATGAAGAAACCCACAATAGAAGGTCAGCTTTTCTGGATTGAAGAGATGGATCAACTTGCTGATGAGCAGCTGGAAGAACTAAATGAAGAGGACCATCTGCAGACTACATTGACCAAAGGTGGTAATGATGGGTTTCTAAACAAGGAGAGTCTGGGCTATGAGATGCTTTTAGACTCACACAAGGCCATAGAAGGATCAGAAATGTTTGAAAATCTTAATGGGTTGAACACGGAAGTCATTGGATCGATCGAAGATGGATCATCTCAGACTCGACAGGACAGCTCGACCACCCCACTCGATCACTCGATCGAGTCGTTGATCGAGTCAAAGCACGAGCCACCATTACACGCATCTGACGATTGGTCCGAACTAAAAGCCCCAAAGGTTGATCTCAAAGCACTTCCAACAGGGCTAAGGTATGCTTTTTTTAGGCCCTAATTCCACTTATCCAGTCATAGTAAACGCTAAACTGAATGATGATGAAGTTCACTTGCTATTGACCGAATTGAAAAAGTTTAGAAGAGCCATAGGGTATTCACTAGATGACATCAAAGGAATTTCACCTAGCTTATGCACTCATAGAATTCACCTTGAAAACGAATCATATGCTAGCATTGAACCTCAAAGAAGGTTGAATCCAAACTTGAAAGAGGTTGTTAAAAAGGAAATTCTTAAGTTGTTAGAAGCTGGTGTGATTTACCCCATATCTGATAGCACTTGGATATCACCTGTGCATTGTGTTCCTAAAAAGGGTGGAATGACCATTGTTAAAAATGATCAGGATGAACTCATTCCCACTAGAACAATCACTGGCCATAGAATGTGCATAGATTACAGGAAACTAAATGCTGCATCTAGAAAAGACCATTTCCCATTGCCATTCATTGACCAGATGTTGGAAAGGCTAGCAAACCATCCCTATTATTGCTTTCTAGATGGGTATAGCGGATTTTTCCAGATCCCTATACACCCTAATGATCAAGAAAAAACCACATTCACCTGCCCTTATGGAACATTTGCATATAGGAGAATGCCGTTCGGTCTTTGTAATGCACCTGGCACCTTTCAGAGGTGTATGATCTCTATCTTTTCGGATTTGATAGAGGAGATGGTGGAGGTCTTCATGGATGATTTTTCTGTGTATGGCTCCTCTTTCTCCTCGTGTTTGTTAAACTTGTGCAGGGTACTCTCTAGGTGTGAAGAGACCAACCTGGTTCTAAACTGGGAGAAATGCCATTTTATGGTCAGAGAGGGTATTGTTTTGGGGCAAAAGATCTCTGAGAATGGAATAGAGGTAGACAAGGCTAAGATCGATGTGATGATGCAGTTGCCACCTCCAAGGACTGTAAAGGATATCAGAAGTTTCCTTGGCCATGCTGGGTTCTACAGGCGATTTATCAAAGATTTCTCAAAGGTAGCCAGACCACTCACAAGGTTGCTCTGTAAGGAGATGGAGTTCAACTTCGACTCCGAATGCTTAGAAGCCTTCCAACGGATCAAGGCGGCTTTAATCTCAGCTCCGATAGTTCAAGCTCCTAACTGGGACTATCCATTCGAAATTATGTGTGATGCATCTGATTATGCAGTGGGAGCTGTCTTGGGACAAAAGATTGATAAGAAGCTTCATGTCATCTACTATGCGAGTAGAACATTAGATGAGGCACAAGGGAGATATGCAACTACAGAGAAGGAGCTTCTAGCAGTTGTGTTTGCCTTTGAGAAATTCAGAAGCTATCTAGTAGGATCAAAGGTCATCGTCTACACGGATCATGCAGCCTTGAGGCACATTTATGCAAAGAAAGACACTAAGCCAAGATTGCTTAGATGGATCCTCTTGCTTCAAGAATTTGATATGGAGATTGTTGATAAGAAGGGTATCGAAAATGGAGTGGCTGATCACTTGTCTAGAATGAAAATCTTCGATGCGTTGCCAATAGATGACTCTATGCCTGAAGAGTCACTGATGGCCATTAGAACTGAATTGACTCGACCAACCACGCGACCAGCAACTCGAGTCCTTGATCGAGTGGTAGATAGAGTGGCTGATCGAGTCAAGGATCGCGTAGCCATTTCAAGTGGAACAGCCAACGCTTTAAGTTTGGGGGAGAAAGGCTGCCTTGGTATGCAGACTTGGTTAACTACAAGGTTATTGGAGAAGTCCCTAAGAGCTTAGATTCATATAAACGGAAGAAATTCTTCAGAGATGTGAACCACTACTACTGGGATGATCCGTATCTCTACAAGAAGGGGTCGGATGGTTTGTTCAGAAGATGCATTGCTGAGAAAGAAGTAAAAGGAGTTCTAGAACATTGCCATGGATCTACCTATGGAGGTCACTTTGCAACCTTCAAGACTGTTCAGAAGATCCTCCAAGCAGGATTGTGGTGGCCTAGCATGTTTAAGGATGCTCAGAACTTCATCTCTAGATGTGACCCCTGTCAGAGAATGGGCAATATAAGCAGAAGGAATGAGATGCCGCAGAACCCTATACTAGAGGTTGAAGTGTTCGACGTATGGGGGATAGATTTCATGGGTCCTTTCAATCCGCCATCATTCAGAAACAGCTATATACTGGTGGCTGTAGATTATGTCTCGAAATGGGTCGAAGCCATTGCTTGCCCATCCAATGATGCTAAGGTTGTGCTTAAGATGTTCAAGAGCATTATTTTCCCAAGGTTCGGCGTTCCAAGGGTAGTCATTAGTGATGGAGGGTCTCACTTCATTAACAAGCTGTTTGAGAATCTGTTAAGGAAGCATGGGGTGAAGCATAAGGTTGCAACACCTTACCATCCTCAGACCAGTGGCCAAGTAGAAGTCTCCAACAAACAGATTAAGGCAATCCTTGCAAGAGTAGTGGGGGTTTCAAAAAGAGATTGGTCAGTCAAGCTTGATGACACTCTCTGGGCTTACAGAACAGCATTCAAAACGCCAATAGGGAGAACTCCATTCCAGCTGATGTATGGGAAAGCATGCCATTTACATGTGGAAATGGAGTACAAAGCTTTATGGGCAACTAAGCTATTGAACCTTGATATAAAGACTGCTCAAGAGAAAAGAACAGTTGACTTGCATGAGCTGGAAGAGATTAGGTTAGAAGCCTATGAAAGTTCTAAAGTATACAAGGAAAGAACTAAAGCTTTTCATGACAAGAAGATCCTTCCTAAGGAATTCAAGGCTGGGGATCAGGTGCTGTTATTCAACTCCAGGCTAAAGCTTTTTCCGGGAAAGCTGAAGTCCAGATGGTCCGGCCCATTTGTCATCAAGGAAGTATTGCCCTATGGTGCTATTACCCTGGTAGGAAAAGATGGGACTGAGTTCACGGTGAACGGGCAGCGGGTTAAGCGATACATGGCAGATATGATCATTCAAGAAGGAACCTCTGTTTCTCTCGGTGAACCGCCCAAAGCATAAGGAGGTAACAAGTCAAGCTCAGTGACTTTAAACAAGCTCACTTGGGAGGAAGTCCCATGTCTATCCCTGTTTATATAACTTTCATTCTTTTTGTTTTGATTTTGTTGGTTTTGGGTTTTATGATTTGTTTTTAAGTGTTTTTGATGTTTAGGGGACAATGCCTGAGTTAATCACAGAAGGGGGATAGAGACGTTTAAAGGAAAGAAACAAAGGGTGGTGAATGTCTAGCTCGACCTACTACTCGATCTCCCAATCATGTGATCGATCGAGTCCTTCATTGCAATGATCGAGTATAATTCAAACTTGGACCAATTAGCCGATTGACTCAATGTACGACTCGATCCGTATGATCGAGTGCACGGTCGAGCTCAACGTCGCACACCACCGGCCACTTGACCAACGACATGAGAATGAAGATGGTCGATGTTTCTTTCTGAATCTTGCAGCAGTTCACAAGCTAGCTCAGAAGATGGAACTTTAGAAATGTCGTAGGAGCTTACAGTTTCATCTCAAGAGAAGAGACAAATCTCAAAGAAACATCAAAGCCAAAGATTTTGCTTGAGGAAGATAATAAGATCAACATCATGGTTGCAAAGTCGATGATGAAACAGTTAAAGCCATACAATGGATATTGCTAATAATGGAGTTGAAGCCATAAACGCGATTAATCATTCTAGCTACGATTTGGTACTCAAGGGTGTATGCATGCCGGTTTTGGATGGTTTAAAAACTACAAGACTGATCCGTTCGTATGAAGAATCAAAGTTTGGACGATGATGAAACAAGCAACCAAATCGATGGATAACTCCGATTCTAGATCAACTTGTTGACAGAAAGGACCCAAACAACCATTCAAATTCAAATTCAAAGGTTCTAGATCAAGTGGGGACAAACCAAAGGGACAAGATCTGACTCGATGGCCACTCGACCACATACTCGAGCCAACACATGGAAGCACCAAATTTTGAATTTGAATTTCAAAATTTCGGTCAAGATGGGCGACAACCTAGGGGACAAAGACTGACTCGAGGGACCCACTCGATCCACACATTACGCCTTTGATCGAGTGCATTCACATGGAGAGTTTGAAATTCAAATTCAAATTCAATTCATTGCAAAGGCTCCTCCTTGTCCTCTAGCATCCCTCTTTGCCTATAAAAGAAAGTGGTTTGCTTCATAAATCTCTCACCCCTCTCATTTTCTAGCTTGAGCTCACTCTGAGACGTAAGTCCTTAATAAAACCATTGGTTATTGAGTGTTGAGCTAGAGCTAGAAAACCAGATCCCTAAAACCTCTTTGTTTTCGGCAAAGGCTCCTTTAGCCATTCTCATTTTCGGTTTTGAGTTGCATTTATCCAGGATCTTTGAAAGATGATTAATCAGTTCCTTTTCACCAAGCCCAAGAGCTCTCCAAGAAGGGAACCAGCCCGTCGTTCATACCGCTGAAGCAAATGGCAAGAAGCTTCCGGAGGGTGAGACAATCCGCAGCACAAGAACCAGAACATATGGAGATTGAGGACATCACTCACTCTCCAACTCGATCGACCACTCGATCCAGAAGATCGAGCTCATGGTCGAGCTAGTTGGTCGAGCTCACAGGTCGAGAAGCTGAGCCTATGGCAGTTTGCTGAAGGCGAAGAAGAGCCACCCATGGCTGACGAATATTCAAGAGAAACGAATGCCATAGCAAGGGGAAAACGTCCGGTAGAATCAATGGAAGAAGAAGAAAGAGGAGCAACCACGAAGCAAAGGAAAGACTAAACTTTCCACAGAAGAGCTCTACAAAATCTTGTTCGAAATGTGTCACCTGGACACATTCATGAAGCTAAACATGGAAGCTTACGAAGATGAAACCTGCTACTTCTTAGCCTCTTTAAGGGTACAGTTCTATGAGGACGAGCCGGATTACATCTCAGATGGTGGTTTAGGCTTCATAACGTTCACGGTCAGAAACAAACAATACTCGCTCACTTTCAAGGAGATAGACCATGTGTATGGATTTCCAAGCGGGACGGGAACTGTCCAAGATTTTGACAAGCGTGAGCTTCTAGCTTTATGGGAAACAATTGATGGAAATGGAAAATACTCTTCTTCTAGATCAAAGAGTGCACAGATCAGAAGCCCCGTTTTGAGGTACTTACACAAATCTATTGCTAGCACCCTCGTTGCTAGGAAGGTCACGGGAAACATAAACGACGGAGAGCTACAAATGCTTGATTTGGCTATTGGAGGAGTCCTAAGCTGCACCAGGGATGGCACGATTCTAAAGGGAGATAGGTCCGATACAAGCCTTTCGAGCATTGTGATTGATCAGATGATGTATTACCGAGATTGGGCACTACGGTTGCACAAGAAGGGTAGCCAGGGCGAGCTGAGTATTGGCGGCATAGTTACCCCAATCCTAGTCGCATGTGGTGTGGAGCTTAGTTCAAAGGAGCATAATCCTAGATGGATAGACATTCCGCATCTAACACGAACCCATTTCCTAGACAACGAAAGGGTGAATGAATGCTACCTCTACAAATTTGTTCACCCAGCTGTTGGTGATGCTCGGATGATTCTCCCCAACACAACCTCCACAAAGATCAGCACCGGAAACAACATCGATTTTTGGCCATCAACAGACCTCCTCTACGTACCTCAGGCCGAAATCATTCAAGAAGCAGAGGAACCAGAACAAGAAGAGGAAGAAGTGGACGAACTGGAGCAGTATGCACCAAACATCTTCCATTTCCAAGATTACTCCACAGATTCAAGGCAAAGCCAAGGCCTAAAGGAAGCTCACAAGCACCTCAGCATCCTTCAAAAGTGGAATAAGTTCCAAGACAAAACCATTAAGACTTTGAAGAGGACGATCAAGGAGCTATCTGGTTCTATGAGTGAAATGAAGGATCAAATCAAGGAACTCCAAGGTAAGGTTGCTGGATCATCTTCAAGGAAAGCTAAGCATAGGTCAAGCGTTGAAAAGAAGCAGCTCTTTGAGAATGGAGCCAAGCCAAGCCATGACCATGGAACCTCCCAGATCATCCTCGGTTGAACCTAGGCAAAGGGAAGAAAAGAGGTGACCGAGAGAAACGGAAGTCGCGATCGAGCTCGACC
>OVBN01000222.1:0-122270 GCA_900406565.1 Turritis glabra
CGTCCTGGAAATGGCAGCTTGGGTATGTAGGGTCGTGGCCCTACCTTCTTGGTCGGTTGGCCGTTGATGTCTACAGTAGCCTCTCTCTCCATTTCGATTTCAGCACTTGGTTTGTCAACCTGTATCGTTTCTGCATCATCCAAATCGTTTTTATCAGTAACGTTTATAACCCTACTTTTTGTTCCAGGGACTGATGCAATTTCTTTTCCACTTCTCAAGGTTATGGCGTTGACAAACTCTTTGCCATTGTTGTAGTCTTTCGGGTTCGGTTGTGGTTTTCCCGGAAGGACCCCTGTTGTCTGGTAGAAGTGGAAGCTTGTTGAGCGACTTGACTCTCAAGTGTTCTGAAGTGCGAAGATAGTGTCTCGAACTTCCCATGTAGATCACTGTAGATGCTGTCAACCTTCAGATTAATATCGACAGCATTCTTCTTCTGACCCTCAAGAATCTGCTGCATCATAGTCTTCATCTCATTGTCAGCTGAAGATGGAACCGGATTTGTTGGAGCTGGTGCAGGGTTTTGGTAATATTGAGGTCTTGGCTGAAAGTTCCCCTGACCATAACCGTTGGCCTGTGGTTGTGGTCTAGGTGCATACGGTTTGTTGAATCCCCCTTGTCCTGGAATGAACTGCCTTTGTTGAAACGGTTTCTGCTGGAACTGTTGTGGTTGTGCACTTGCTTGTGCTGGATAGACTTGGTCTTGCGGGTTGTCAACATTGGTGCTACGGTATGAAAGGTTGGGATGGTTTCTGTAATTTTGATTGAACCCCTTGTTCTGATAATTTCCCTGACCATTCACATAGCTTAACTCAGCCTGAACATCTTCAGTACCATCGCCCAGATAGGCTTGATAACCTTGGCCATCGCCTACATCATCACAGAAGTTAACAGCTCGTTGATCTCGTTTCAAAAGCTGGTCGACTTTTGCAGCTAAATCTGCGAGCTGCTTTGATTCGTTTCCGCCACTAGTTCTCACTGTTCGATCATAATCAATGCAGTGGTTGCTATTGCTAGCAGCAAGGTTCTCGATAAGGATCTGAGCTTCATCCTCTGTTTTGGTCATGAAGTCCCCGTTGCTTGCCGTGTCCAATGCCATCTTGTACTTCTCATCTACTCCACGGTAGAATGTGTTGAAGAGCGAAGCTGGGTGAATCCATGGTGGGGGCATTCACGTTTGTATTCTTTGAACCGCTCCCATGCTTCATGGAACGACTCAGTATCGCTCTGCTGAAAACTAGAGATCTTGTTCCTGAGCAGAGTTGTCCTAGCTTGGGTGAAATACTGTGTCAAAAAGGCAGCTTTGCACTGCTCCCACGTCTGAATAGTACCTGGTTCCAAAGACTTCAGCCAACGATGAGCTTTGTCCGTTAAAGAGAATGTGAACAACCGGCATTTAACAGCATCGTCAGGCACCCCATTCATTCTTGTTGTTCCACATATATCCTCAAAGTTATCCAAGTGATAAACTGGATTTTCCGAAGGGAGACCATGAAATTTGTTCTGCTTCACAAGAGCTAGCAGTCCTGTTTTAATTTCGAAATCGTTCCTAGGAATCGGGGGGGGTGTTCGATTCCTCCTCGATACATATGAGTGTTGGGAGCATCATGTTCCCTCAGAGTGCGACGTACAGGCGCGGGTCTCTGAATTACAATAGCTGCACGAGGAGCCTCTCCAGTAGCAGGAGGGTATTCGTTCCCAGGAAGAGGATCCTGGAACGCTCCTTGTTGTTCTCCTTCATTGCGGAGATTGTCGCGAGGTAAATTGTCACCTCCTTGCTGGTTGCCAGCCATTTCAACTTGCTGTTGTTTAGCTAACCTTCCCTGCTTTTTGATCGTTCTCTCTAACTTCCCTGGATCGTCCTGTGGTGCAGTAAGATGTGATGAGCCTTTGCTGTGGGTCATACACCTGAAACACAGAAAGAAAAGGAAACGAAGAGAGAGTTAGAACTAAAGAGAGAAACACTCTAGACTAAGAACTAATCTTTAATCTCTAAGTAACGCAATCGGTTCCCCGGCAACGGCACCAATTTGATGCATTCGCGAAATCAAATAATTTTCCGATACACTTAACCGCTATGTAGTATATACGGGGTCGAACCACAAGAACCAATGGTACTTTAGAGATCTATGAATTTCGTAATTAGCTAAAGCAAAGAAGTAAGTTGTTGTTTTCAGATTTGTAACTAAAATTGTAAGGAAATAAAACGATTAAACAATATGATTAAAACATTGGGCTATAGGGTATTTCAGAGAATAATGAATGGTGGCAATTTTGAGTCATGAGTTTCAATTGTGGGAACCATTCTAGAACATGAACACGAAGATAAACTAATCCTCTTCCAAGGTCTTAGTCACTAAATTAGACTACTCAACTATGGACTTCCGTTTTAAGTCTCCTAGTCTAATCCGCATTAACAGTCAAGTTCACTAAGTTCACAAGGTGTTCTAACATCAACTTTCGTTGGCTAGACATACTATGCTCAATTCACACTGGTTCAAGCTATCTAGAACACTTTCTATGCATAGATAAACCTAAGATCTAAAACAGAATGATCAAGCCTGTCCTAGCATTAAGGTCATGTGAATCAAAGAACTCTGAGGATAAGAACTCATCTAAACAGCCTAACCATCAAACATTAAATTCTTACTTGAAACCCTAAAACCCAATTATGAGACTACTCACACATAGCGAAGGAAATAGCAGAAGAAGACATAATTGAAAACTTAATGAAATTGAATGATTAAAGATAATGAGGGTTTAGAAATCTTCTCCAAGGTGTCAAGGTGAATGAATCTCTAATCGCCAAAGGAGTAGCTTACAAAGGTGTTGCAAAACTCTCTAATGCCCAAAAGAATGTAAAAACAACCCCCCTTAGAAAGTCTAGGGTCTTGGGTATTTATACCCTTACAAGAAAAAAGGAAATTCTAATAAAACTAAAAAGAAATCTTGGTCGTAGGATTATGGACCGATCGGTCCAAGTGTGGACCGATCGGTCTTACAGCCTCAGGTCGTCTCTCTTCGTCATCCCAAGGGTGGATCGATCGGTCCTAAAGTGGACCGATCGGTCTTACGGCGTCAGGTTGATCATGCTCGTGTGGTTGAAAGTCGGACCGATCGATCCATGATTGGACCGATCGGTCTTACGGCGTCAGGTTCATCGTTGAAGATGTCTGAATGGTAGATCGATTGGTCTCTATCTAGATCGATCGGTCTGTGTTGACATCTTCTCCTCCTAGTGCTTAAACTCTCACTCGAACAAGGCCCGAAGTAGACCAATTTCCGCAAAGCTCCAGAAACCTGTATAGGACTCAAGACTCGACCAAAAAGACACAAAACGCGACCGAAGAAGCAACAAAAGATTCAAAAACGTAATTATATACAAGTCATAAGACGTTAAAAACACAACATATCAATCAGCATACCACGACGAGGGAAAACAGCTACAGAAGTTACATAGCTAGCACAACCCAACTCCGAAGCAGCATACGGAGGGTATCGATCGACACTGTAAGTGGTGTCGGTCGACACTGAGACCATGTGTCGAGGGTGTGTGTCGAGTGCACCATTGCTTGATCGACAATCGTCCGTCTCTACGTATATGGTGTCTATCGACACCCTGGTGGTGTCGGTCGACACTGAGACCAATCCGTGAGTGTTCTGCAGATTATATCGCAAAAATGCCTGTAGATCATGCTGAAAACCGGTTTCGACCAGGTTGATGGCTTCCTCAGGTAGATCATCATGAATAGGAACACCATCGTCAATACGAATCCTTGAGAGATGATCAGCAACACCATTCTCAACCCCCTTCTTGTCCCTGACCTCGATGTCGAATTCCTGAAGCAGAAGAATCCATCTCAACAATTTCGGCTTAGCATCCTTTTTTTGCATCAAGTATTTGAGAGCTGAGTGATCTGTATGGACGATCACCTTAGATCCTACCAAGTAAGTGCGAAATTTCTCAAAAGCAAACACCACGGCCAACAGTTCCTTCTCTGTTGTTGCATAATTCCTCTGTGCGTCATCAAGCGTTCTGGTGGCGTAGTAGATGGCATGAAGCTTCTTGTCCTTTTTCTGTTCCAGAACAGCCCCAACTGTGAAGTCACTAGCATCACACATAACCTCGAAAGGTAGATCCCAATCTAGGGGTTGGACAATAGGAGCACTCACTAATGCTTGCTTGATCTGGTCGAACGCTGAGCGACAATTAGCATCGAACTCAAACTGAACATCCTTGCAGAGCAAAGCAGTTAGTGGCCTGGCGATCTTGCTGAAGTCTTTGATGTATCATCTGTAGAAGCCTGCGTGTCCCAGAAAACTCCTCACTGATTTCGCAGAATTTGGAGGTGGTAGACCCGTCATCACTTCAATCTTAGCTCGATCAACCTCAATCCCAGCTTCTGAAACCCGATGCCCAAGTACAACACCATCGCGGACCATAAAGTGACACTTTTCCCAATTCAGAACCAGGTGCTTTTCTTCGCATCGAGCAAGCACTTTGCACAAGTTGTCCAGGCAGTCTTTAAAGGAGGACCCATAAACAGAAAAGTCATCCATAAAGACTTCCATGTAGTCTTCGATCATGTCAGTGAAGATCGACACCATACATCGCTGAAAGGTCGCAGGAGCATTACAAAGTCCAAATGGCATCCTGCGGTATGCAAAAGTACCATAGGGACAAGTAAAAGTAGTCTTCTCCTGGTCATCTGGATGGATAGGAATCTGAAAGAACCCCGAATATCCATCAAGGAAGCAGTAGTAGGAGTGACTAGCTAACCTTTCCAGCATTTGGTCAATGAAGGGCAGAGGAAAATGGTCTTTCCTGGTCGCAGCATTCAGCTTTCTGTAGTCAATGCACATTCTGTGGCCTGTCACTGTTCTTGTAGGGATCAGCTCATCCTTGTCAGTCTTAACCACTATAACCCCTCCTTTCTTAGGAACCACATGCACTGGACTAACCCAATTGCTGTCTGAGATAGGATATATGATACCAGCTTCCAGCAATTTCATGATCTCCTTCTTAACGACCACCTTCAGATTCGGATTCAGCCTCCTCTGATGCTCAACTGACGACTTTGTCTCATCCTCAAGGTAGATCCTATGCATGCACAAATCTGGGGAAATACCTGCAATGTCATCAAGAGAATAGCCAAGAGCTTTGCGAAACTTGCGCAGCTTACTTAGCAGTAAAGTGAGCTCTGCGTTGTTTAAAGAAGAATTCACAATGACAGGGTAAGAAGAGTTTTCACCAAGAAAAGCGTACCTTAGCCCTGCAGGGAGTTGTTTGAGATCAACCTTTGGAGCTTTCTCTGCACTCCAATCACGAACAGTAGCAACCTTTTCAGAAGTTGCGATACACTCCTCTGTGCCTGTTGACTGCGTCATCTGATCGCTCGTGTCCATTAGCATGGCATACCCATCAGCAATGTCATCTAAATGCTCTGTTTCCGCGGTAGGAGTGAGCAAAGCCCTTTCCAAAGGATCCTCAGGGTGCATCTCGTGGAAAATCTTCTGAGCAAGGTTGGACAATGTATCCACATAGAAAGTCTGCCCATTAATGGTAGGTCTCTTGACTAGCTTATCCATATCAAAGTTCATCACCAAGTCACCCACATTCAGCCCTATCCGTCCTTTCCTTACATCGATGATTGCACCAGCTGTAGCCAAGAAAGGTCGTCCTAAAATCAGAGGATCCTTAGGTTCTTCCTCATATTGCAGAACCACGAAGTCAGTGGGAATGAGACAATCTCCTATCGTTATTGGAACATCCTCAAGCACACCATCAGGAATACGAACAGATCGATCAGCTAAGATAAGCATGATCCGGGTTGATTGGAAATCAGTCATCCCACGGTTGACTGCAACAGAACGAGGCATCAAGTTGACACTAGAACCCAAATCACACAAAGAACGGGCAAACCTGCCAGAGAAGATGTTGCAGTCCAAAACAAAGCTTCCAGGGTCTGGGAGTTTGTCCGGAATCTTGTTCTGAATAACAGCGCTAACATGAGCAGAGATCATCATCACACTATGCTCAACATTCATATCCTTGGTCACCATCCGCTTCACATACCGTCTGATTATAGGAGAAGTCTTCACCACATCAATTAAAGGGATCTCAACAATGAGCTTATCCATCATTGCCTTGCATCTGGCATCTTCCAACTCTTGTTTAGATTTCCTAGGGTTCCTAGGATAAGGAACCTTAGGCTTGTATATCCGCTCTGTAACCTGAGGAAGAATGTCGTTTGATCTTGGTTGAGATCGCTCATGGTGTCGAGCGACACCTAATGAGTGTCGATCGACACTGGTCGTTGGTGTTGATACCGTAGTATCGATCACGGTCGATTGTGGTCCGTCAGACATAGATTTGTTAACTTCTGGAAGGTGTCGAGCGACACCAGATGGGTGTCGATCGACACGTTTTCCTTGTGTCGAGTCTTCGGTGTCGACCTCGGTCGATTTCTCTCCGTCATACGTCGATTTCTCAGAAAGTGCAACTGGTGTCGATCGACATTTAGTGGTGGTGTCGACCGACACTGGTCATTGATCAACAGACTCTTCATCCTCGACATCCTCTAACTCTTGGAGTTCGTCTGGCGTGAGGCGCTTCAACACAGGTTGAAGGGTCTTACCACTTCTCAACGAGATGGCATTACAGGGATGCTTAGGATTGGCATCAGTCCTTCCTGGAAGGAATCCTTCTTGTCGCTTTATAGACCCAGCAGTCTGAGCGACCTGAGTATCCAACTTCTTGACATGCGTGCTCAAAGCTTCAAACTTCCCATTCAGGTCTGTGTACAGAGCATCAATCTTCCCATTGAAATCCACTGTGATCTTCTGCTGACCGTCCAGAATCTGTTCGAGCATAGCTTTAACATCACTATCCTGAGTCTGCGGAGGAGGTTTCTGGTATGAAGAACTTCCATAGATTCGGCTGAAACTGTTGTTCGGATAAGGTTTCTGGTAGTCTTGCCTTGGGGGGTAGGCTGAAGAGTTCTGATTACCTGCAAAGCTTGACCGCTGACTGCTTCCACTGTACCCTCTATTCCCTTGGTAGTTACCATACCTCTGACCCTGAAACCCAGCCTGGTTGACAAACTGTACTTCTTCTTCTGATCTTCCTTCTAGATCAAAGGTTTCAACCTCGGCAGCAAAGTGAACAGACTTCTTACCGACAAGGAGGTTGTGAACTGAATCTAGCTTGGCCTTGACCTCAGCAATCTAACCACCCTCTGAATTACCTGCTAGCTTCTTCCTTTCAAAATCAGCATTCTTCGTGCTGTTACTTGAAGCTAAGTTCTCAATCAAGGTGATTGCATCCTCCGGATATCTGGTGTTGAAGTTGCTATTACTCGCGGCATCAAGAGCCATCTGATACCTCCAATCCACACCTCTGAAGAAGATTCCCAGCAACTGAACCTCACTGAACTCGTGATGCGGACAGTTTCTCTGATAAGCCCTGAATCGCACCCAAGCAGCTTTGAATGCTTCAGCAGGTTGTTGAAAAAAAGTGGAGATCTTTGTTCTCGCATCCTCTGACCTTGCATCGTCATAGAAGTTGTTCAAAAATGTATTCTTGGTCTCCTACCAAGTTGTCAGAGATCCTGGCTTCAATTGTTTGAGCCAGTAAGCTGCTTCCCCACCAAGAGAGTAGGGAAAAAGTTTGCAGAAGAGGAAATCAGTTGAGACCCCATTAGCCTTGATGCTTGTAACGAGATCCTCAAACCTCTCAATATGATCCATGGGTTGCTCATGAGGAAGACCATGGAAGGGATGCTGTCCCACAAGAGTGAAGTAGGCGGGTTTCAGCTCGAAGTCATTCCTCTGAAAAGGTAGGGGAATGATCGCAGATCGATTCGCGTAGAACTGATCTGGCCTGTTGTAGTCCCCTAGTGTCCTGCCACGAGCAACCTGAGTAGCTGCAGCAGCTGCCTACAAGTCCGGAGCCTCAATAGCAGGTGGGTGTCGAGCGACACCCTGTTGGTGTCGATCGACACCATCGGCGGGTTCGGGCACCACATTGCCCTCAGCATCAAGTTTTTGGCCCTAGTCGTTGCGCACGTGGCCCTCTTGATCACGTAGTACCCCAGCTTCATCCCTGACCAAAACAACCAAGTTATCCATTGCAGCAAGTTTCTTTGCTTTGCAGTTAGTGCGCTCAATTCTTGTTATGTCTTGGTTCGAAGGATTTGCAAGCTGAAGATCTTTGTTGCTCCTGGTTTTGCGATTAGGCATAAACTTGAAACACAAAGAGAAAAGAAAAACAAGAAAAACGTAAGTAAATAAATAACAAAAGAATTTAGACTAAAACCTAACAAAAATCTAATGGTGAGACAAGAGTCCCCGGCAACGGCGCCAAAATTTGATATGCTCAAATTATCCCTAGAGCTTACTCTCTCAAATTAAGAGATCGTTGCAGTACTTAGGGGTCGAATCCATAGAGACTAATGTTCACACAATAGATTAGTAGTTTGGGTTTTAGCTAAATAGTGATTAAAGAAAAGTAAAACAGGCAAGCAAAAGTAAATGTGTTTGTTTTCAAATATGGAAAAGCTAGACTTAGGAAAATTCTTCAGGAATTCAGAATTGTTAAACAGATATGCATTGCAGGGTTGGTTAAGAACCGTTCTTGAACTCAAACACAAAATTCAAACCAATCAACTTTCGTTGCAGAGATTATCTATGTTTATAACAGTGAATCCCAAATTTCTTTGCAAATTCAACAATCAAAACATGCATTAAATCCAGGTTCGATATGTTCACAAAATTCCTAAATCAAATGTCTTTGCAGATAGGTATTTTGCTCATCAAGGTTTAATTCAGGAAACCAATGACACTTTCGTGTCTACCAATTATCCTATGATCTAAATTCCAGTTTATCAGTCTAGAACTAGCATTAATCTCAATCTAGATGAAGAACCATATGATAACCCTAACAGAGCAAATCCAATTCAACAATTCATCCTATCCTTAGAAAAACCCTAAATCTAACAAGTGAACTACTCAGACATAATCATTGTAACACAAATCATAATCTGAATAAATTGCATTAGAATAGAAATAAAGGGAGTTCGAAATCTTCTCTCTACAGTGAGTTCTGATCTGTTTCTCCCAACAAGCTTTCAAAATCCAATTGCCAAAAGTAAGATAAGATATGTTCTAAAACTCTAAAAACAACTATTTATACTCTAAAACACGTCAGGGACTTGTCTTGCAATTAGAGAAAACTTCTGGGTCATTCTGTAATTCTTCAAAAGTCTTTAAAACTCGTGCGCAACAAGTAGTGGCGACCGGTGTCGAGCGACACTAGGAGGCAGTGTCGATCGACAACAACATCCATCGTGATCTCCAACATGCTCTTCTCAGCTACAGAATGCCAAATGCTTCCAATCATCCCAATATGCATCCAATGATTCCAAAACGTACATGAACCTACAATGACTCGATAGAGACACAAAAACACCAAAAAGACTCTATAAACAGGACTTATATCATGGTTAAAAACCGTAAAAACCATGATATATCACTGCATCATCATCTTCATCTCATTGTCAGCTGGAGGACACGCTGGTGCTAAGCTCGTAAGAGCTTGGACTGTTGCTTGATAGAACTGAGGTTTTTGCTGATAGCCCCCTTGACCATAATCGTTTCCCTGTAGTTGTCCTTTGGGCACAAACGGCTTGTTGAATCCTCCCCTGGTACAAACTGCTTCAGCTGAAACTGTTGTGCTTGTGCTGGATACACTTGATCTTGCGGGTTCTCAACGAATGTAAAATCAATGAATTCTCGCTGCGAAGATTATCTATTCCTAAGTTTTGGATTCCAAATCTCTTTACAAATTCCTCAAAATAGACAAGCACTAAGATCTAGTTTGATAGGTTCACAAAATCCCTAAACCAAATCTCTTTGCGAGTAAGTTATTTTGCTAATCTAAGATTGGTTCAAGAAAACTAATTACACTCTCGTATCAATTAATAATTCTAAGATCAGTATCTAGGTAGCTAAGCTAAAATCAGCATTAATAACAGATCTAGATGAAGAATTTTTCCAGGGATTCAATCCTAACTATCCATCAACCTAACAATTCATTATCTACCTTTGTAAAACCCTAAACCTAACAAGCAAACTACTCAAGCATAGCAGAAGTAAAAACAGAAGACATAGATGAAAGCATAAAGAAACTGAATAAATAAAAGATAAAGAGGATTAAGAAATCTTTTCCAAGGTGTTAAGAAGGATGAATCTCTAATCCCCAAGGAGTTGCTTTACAAGAGATAAAAAGCTCTCCAAAAACACAAAGATGCGTAAAAGAAAGTGTAAAAACGTCCATCATAAAAGTCTAGACCTATGGGGTTTATATACCCCTTACAAAAAGGAAATCCTAATTGGATTAGGATAAGTAAATCTTTACCGAGAAGGATTGATCAATCCACCCTTGGATCGATCGATCTGACTGTGCCAGGTCTTGTATGTGGATGTCCGTAAGGACGGATCGATTGATCCGTAAGGGACGGATTGGTCCGTCAGCGTCTTCGAGGTGGATAGATCGATCCGAAGGTGGATCGATCGATCTAGCAGCGACCGATGGATTTGATCGTGCACGTTTGAAAGGGGGATCGATCGATCCAACAGTGGATCGATCGATCTTGCAGCAACAGGTTGAAAACGCTTCCTTCGTGTAAGGGTTGATCGATCGATCTAAAAGTGGATCGATCGGTCCATCGTCAGCTTCTCATCCTAATGCAACAACTCTCACCCGAACAAGCTTTGAAGTTATCCAATTTCCGCAAAGCTCCTGCTACCTGCATAAAACTCAAGACTTGACCAAAAAGACACAAAAACACAGATAAAATCACGATGAAATACTCAAAACGATAATTATATACAAACCATAAGACTTTAAAAACACAACATAGCAACTAAAGGCTTTGTATAACAACAAATCCACCACAAGAAAATTTACATGAGAGAATGAACAGAGGGAAATGCTCAGTACCTAACTATGAACTGGTAACGATTCATTACTTGCACCAGTACACATATAGAGCGCAGAGAGCATTGGAAACCACATGGATACATCAAAGAGTGAAAAAGACCAAATTTACATACATGAAAAGTTAATTTGCTTCATACATACGACGTCCAGGCTCATAGATTCGTATGAATTGACTGATGTTCCAAGTGAATTAAAGACCATAGCTTCAGCAGCTTCTCATCAAAGTTGCTTCGAAACCAGCATACTCAACTGCTCATCATTATGATATTCTACAAGATTTAAGATCCAATAGTCTAAGCATCCTTATTAATTGAAAAAGTAAGGACCCATAAGCACCTACTGAAATTTGCACACAATTGGTTTAGCGTTTAGGGGATGTAGAAAAATCAAAATCACAAATGTAATCGATCCTTGGTGTGAGGCGAGGCAAGGAGAAGACGCAAAAACAACGATGGTTTGAAGCGACGGTATTTTTAGTTATTTGGTTTAATGAAAATGTTAGGCCCTGTAATATTTTTAGCCCAAAAACTTAAAATGATAGTATCTATGAAAATTGCCCTTAATTAAATATACATTTAAATTGATATGTTGCTTTTTGAAGTAGAGATTAGGGTGTCATAAGAAAGCTATGATCACACTTCTAAATTAGTTACTGCAAGGCGATTGAGATTTATTTTACTTAATACAGCTTTATCAAAATCTACTAGACTATCATTCTTTCGCATGTATTTGATTGTTGATAAGTGCTCTAGCGATTCTAGAACCTCTTAATTTCATTTTAGAAATCTTAATCATTTTGCCTATAAATTCCGGACTCAGTAATTAATCAAATCAGTAACAACAAGAGAAAATTGATTAAAGACCACAAATTAAACTAAAGAACGAAATCATTGTTGGTAGGATTGTCTTTCTACTCTTTCAGTCATTTGCTTTGTTATATTATAGAATACTACATACAGTAAAATTTTTGTATATTAATAATGTCGGTATTCTGATATTTTACTAATTTAAAGAGAGAATTTTTAAAAACATGCTATATAAAAAATTTCAACATAAAATTTTATAAAGAAACAAGTTTAAACAACATAAATCACATAGCAGTAATATTTTAAATATTGTCAATATTTCAAGTACAGTTTGGACAAATAATATTTATACAGAAAACGATAACAAATTGAATTTGACACTACAAAATTTATATGTTATATAAGTAAAAAATTTAAAGGTATACAGTTATCAAAATAAAATTTATCAACTCAATGTAATGATTATCGATCTTAATCATCATAAAGAAATTGATATTTAAACTATCCAAATAAAAATGACACATGTTTAAAGATTAGAAAAAGTGTACATGGTTACTATTTTTTTTTTGTCAACAACTTTATTAGAGAGACTCAAATGAGTCAATTAGAAGGGACATTGTTTACATGCTATATAATGCAGTTCGATACGAGCTCATTTGGCAAGTTTATCCGCTTTAACATTTGCTTTCCGAAAAATAAGAGTTAGAGAGAAGAAAGCAAATTCTTCATTGTCTAGCTGAATCTCCTCCAAATATATTGTAAAAGCGGGCCAATCTGCAGGGGAATATACAATCTTCACCAGATCTAAGCAGTCGGTTAGGAAAGTTACCTCTCTCATTGCTCAATCATGCACTTCATTGCCCAGACTAGGATTTCAACTTCTGTATATAGAGGCGATAGACTTCGTCGGAGATTGGTAGCGCCCATGGTAGGCTCGACATCGTTTGGCAGCGAACAATACCATCTTGTCCCTGAAAATTTATCCGTTTCTTTCCAAGACCCGTCCAAGAAGCAACACTAGATTATGAAGTTAAAGAAAATTGTATAGTAAATTTGAAACCAATAGGCCACTACTAGAAATTTAGGATTTGGCATCAGTTTATAGTATCGCTTACAAGACTGACACTAAAAAAAACTAATAAAGAAAAGATTAGCATTGCTTATTAAGAATGATGTTAAAATACTTAAATTTATGTCATATGTAAGTGATGCCAATGGTTAAGATATTTTGTATCGTTTATTTAAGGAAATAGTACTCAGAATGACCTATATCTTGGATAGAATAATTAGATTGACTTTGTTTAGAAAGACATAACTAGAATGACGTATATCTTTTGTAAAAACTTTCTAACCTGTTTTTAATTTATATTAACAAAATTGTCATTTTGATTTAATTTTGAAACAAAAGAAAAAAATTATTTTTTTATCAATTAAAAACCCAAACGAGAAACATAAAAACTTTTGAGAATCTAAGTTGCTAAAACCCAAACATAACTCGCTTTATCTTGTTTTCTCCGTCGAGTGAAAAAAAGCCTAAAAGAGAGAAAAATTTATCTGAGTCTTCTTCTCCAGTGAGTCTTCTTCTTCTCCGTCGAGCATGTTTTCGGCGAGTCTTGTTCTCCGCCTGATTTAAGCAATTTTATTACCCGATTTTGCAAACCTAAATTTTTGCAAACGAAATTTTTTGGGCATAATGTTTGGCCGGATTTCTTTGTTGCTGACTTTTAATATATGTCATAGATTTAATTTGTAAATTCCAGTTTTGTTTATTAGTACCCGCAGATTTAGTTATATATATGTTGGTTGATTACAGATTTTTTGCTTCTGCTTGCAGATTTAATTATAATAATTTTATTTCAGATTTATGTTGGTTGATTATTGATTTTTTTGTCCGTTGTTTGCAGAATTCATGTTGGTTAAATACAGATTTTTTTTGTTCGTTGTCGCAGATTTGTTTGAGAATTTATGTTGTTTACTCACAGATTTGTTTATTAATCTCACATATTTGTTTATTAGTACTTAGAAATTTGGTTGAATCTTCCGGACATTGTCTATATATGATTGCATATTTGTTTTGTTTTTCATTGCAGAGTTATTTATCTTTGTTTGATTTTCATACTAAAATTATATTTTTGTGTATAAGTAGAAATGACGTCTTACATAAACTTATTTCAGATTTATGTTGGTTGATTACTGATTTTTTGGTTCGTTGTTCGCAGATTTGTTTGCAGAATTTATGTTGGTTGATTACAAAAAATTTTTTCGTTGTCGCAGATTTGTTTGAGAATTTATATTGTTTACTCACATATTTGTTTATTAATCCCACGTATTTGTGTATTAGTACTAATAGATTTGTTTGAATCTTTCGGACATCTGAAAATCTCTTATCCAACGCATAATCCTCATACACCACTTCAATGAAATCCTCATACCGCGTGCTATCATCAGCTGATAACATTCGAGATCCTCGCTTATTATCAACAACAAACAACCATCTGCTTCTTTCAAACATCCAATTCCCACATACAAGAATAATCTTCTCCAACTTGAAGTAGATGCAGACTAAAATGAGAGGAATTAGAAGATAAGACCGAAAACGAAAACGAGAGAAGGAAGGAGTTGAATTCGAACATGAGAAAGTGAGGATCTAAGAAGAAATATACCAAAACGTAAGGATGGAAGAAGATACAGGAGATGATAAGGTAAGAAGGAACGAGAATTAGAGGAGGAAGAACATCCACTAGAAGATAAGGTAAGGATGGTCAATTTCGATGATTACGATGAAGGGTCAAACCCTAGATCGTACTGTCCAGTTTCCTCAATCTTAGATATTAGCCAACAAATCTGCGGCGTCCAGAAATAAATCTGCAAACATAAATCTGCGGGTAAAGTGTATCAACAAGTCTGCAAGATTAAGTCTGCGACCACTAAAAAATTAGTTTTGTCACCGCTTCAGTCGAACAAATCTGCGATAATGGAAAAATGTCAAAACAAGTCTGCCATCAAGTTGGATAAAACTGCGATAACTAAGAGTCAGTCTAGTCATTATATTTTCTGCAAACAACTCTGCAACAACTAATAGACTTATATAAGTCTACAATTACTAATAATAATTATGCGACAACTAATTCTAAAAGTCTGCAGATTAAGTCTGCGGTGAAAAAATATGTTTGCAGTAAAAAACAAATCTGCAAAACAAATGTGGGACAAAGGAAATCTACGGTTTCTTTTAACAAATCTGCAAGATAAGTCTGTAGTAGACATAAAATTTGCGGTATCCTATAAATCGGCAGCAATATAAAAACAAATCTGCAGGTAAAATCTGTGGCGTAAATAAATTTCTAAAACAAATTTGCTGTTCAAAAGCAAATCTGCAAGAAGAAAAGTCAGCAGTAACTATGTAAACAAATCTGCGACATATTTGTCTTACATATTTAATTGAAATTCGGCGACAGAGTGACAAAAATATAAATATTTACAGGTTTTTTGTAAATATTTGCAAATTTTGCCACGCTACCATTAAAATTTTAATGGCATTTTTGTAATAATTTTTTTCCAAATAAAGCTTAGAAATGATATTCGTAATAATTTCCGTAATCTCCATATATACATTATTCTACTTATCCTCCTCTTATTTAATTTGATAGTAACATTAACTTTTTCCGTCGATTACCCACTTAACATATTTTTAAATATTTTAAAACAAATTCAGCGGAAGCAATTTAAGCGGGATAATATTTTGCCAATCTGTAAGGCATAAAGTAGTATATTGAATATTACTTCATATATTGAAATATTACTTCCTATACTGAATATTACTTAATATAACTAAATTAACAACAAAATTACAAAATATGTAAAATTTAGATTAAAACTATATTGCTTACCGAGAATATTACAATGCTTTATAAAGTTCTTAAGAAATTTGAAATTGAAATTTATACTATTAAATTTAACATTATAACTAATGTCAATTTTAAATTGTTATGCAAATTATATATTTTGTGACATTTAAAAATGACACTGAAAATGTCAATAGAAACATTTAGGAAAATGATACTAGCCAAAAATAAATGATCTTAAAACTGAATTATAACGTCAGTTACAAAAGTAATGCTAAAATTTTTGAGTAATGAGCTGCAATGTACTTATTTGAGAAAAACTAATATCAACTGTATTTCATTAATCTCGGTATACCTTCTCGTTACAATATTAGTGAGTTGACAAAATTGCTCCTAAAATGAATTTAATATTTGTTGTTTTTTCCAAAAAAAAAAATTATTGCTCAATTCCAAAAATGGGGAGAGCTTCGGTTCCGCTCTCGTTGCGTCATCCTCACCGTTACTGAGCATCCTCGCCGTCACGACATCATTGATATGCTCAAATTTACCCTAGAGCTACTCTCTCAAATTAAGAGACCACTGCAATACTTAGGGATGAAAATCACAGGGACTAATGTTCACACAATAGATTAATAGTATGAAAATATAGCTAAATGACAAATGAATAAAAGTAAAACTAACAAAGCAAAAGTAAAAGTTGTAAGTTCAATAATGGGAAAAGCTAGACTTAGGGAGATTTTTCAAGAATTCAAAATTGTTAAACAGATAAACAGAATAGGTTTGGTTAAGAACCGTTCTTGAATCCTAAACGCAAAATTCAAACCAATCAACTTTCGTTGCAGAGATTGTCTATGTCTATAACAGTGAATCCCAAATTTCTTTGCGAATTCAACAATCAAAACATGCATTAAATTCAAGTTTGATATGTTCACAAAATTCCTAAATCAAATGTCTTTGCAAATAGGTATTTTGCTCATCTAGATTTTCTTCAGGAAATCAATAACACTTTCGTGTCTACTAATTATCCTACGATCTAAATTTCAGGTGATCAGTCTAAAACTAGCATAAATCTCAACCTAGATGAAGAACCATGTGATTACCCTAACAAAACAATCCAAAGATTTTGTTATCCCTTTACTCAAAAGAAAATCATATCATCTTTCCTGCTTTTAAACACACATTTTTTACTGAATAAGGGAGAGGAGTACCATCACTTTTCACTTAGGCTTTCGTTTGTCAGGTAAGAACGAGGAGTCAATCCCTATGAACACCAGTTGCATTGATGAGGTAAAAGAAAGAGCTCAGAAATTAGCTCCGACTTTTGTGGAATCCGTTGCACAATATGGGTTACCCTAGTTTACAGATCAGTCTTTAGATTTTCCATTAATCGAGTCTGAACTAAATCTGCGTCATTAATCACTCAAGCACATAGACTAAGGAGAGAGGTCATTATTTTCTAACCGGTTTTGACTCAATAAAAACGAATTTGACTCAACAAATAAAAACAAATAGGTATGACAAAAACAAACTCAACGTCAGCAACTACCTCTCCCAGACTTGAGTAACACTGTCCTCAGTGATACCAAATCAAAGGTTGGTAAAAGAAAGAAAACTAAATGGAAGAATGAAAGTCATAGAATAACCTGTGGACGGTGTCGAGCGACACTAAGAATGAGTGTCGATCGACACCATCTGTGTGGTCCAATGGTGTGTCGAGTTGAATGTCGGTGTCGAGCGACACTAAGAGTGAGTGTCGATCGACACCAAGACCGTGGTTCAACAAGATTCAAAAGAAATAAATGAAAACGAAGTGAATAAAAATAAAAATGAATATATATATATATATATGATACAGCGTTACCACAGTGGGTTGCCTCCCACTCAGCGCTTGTTTTGAATCATTAACTTGACTTGGCAGCGGATTAAGCGGAGGGTGTATCCTCCAAACGGATGATGTGTCCATCAGGGATGTCGGCTTTCGCCCAGTAATGTTTCACCCTTTGTCCATTTACAGTAAACTCCTTGCCGTCAGAGTTCATTAGGACAACAGCACCATATGGTCGAACTTCCTTGATGGTGAAGGGACCTGACCAATGAGAACGCAATTTTTCAAGAAATAAATGTAAACGAGAGTTGTACAGAAGTACCTGGTCATTGGTCCGAAGTTTCAGGAGATGATCTTCTTATCATTATATGTCTTTGTTCTCTCCTTATACAGCTTAGAGTTCTCATAGGCGGTGTATATGATCTCATCCAACTCATTCAGCTGAATCAACCTCTTTTCTGCAGCAGACTTGATGTCAAAATTCATCATCCTAACAGCCCAAACTGCTTTGTGTTCTAGTTCCACTAGAAGGTGACAAGCTTTCCCATAAAGCAGATGAAACGGTGTAGTGCCCAATGAAGTCTTCAAAGCTGTTCTGTAAGCTCAGAGTGCATCAACCAACTTTTTAGACCAATCCTTCCTTGTCGTGCCCACTGTCTTTTCTAGGATCTCCTTGATCTGCCTGTTGGACACTTCCACCTGTCCACTTGTTGATGAAATGTGAACCACCCTCACTTATCACAATTTGAGGAACTCTAAAACGAGGAAAGATGATGGACTTAAACAGCTTAAGAACCACCGCAGAGTCATTATTCGGGCTAGCCATCGCTTCCACCCACTTCGAGACATAATCCACAGCAACCAGAATGTACTTATTCCCGAAAGATGAGGGAGAAGGACACATAAAGTCAATACCCCAGCAATCAAAGACTTCAACTTCTAGGATGAAGTTTTGTGGCATCTCGTGTCTTTTGCTGATTTTTCCTCTGCGCTGACAGACATCACATGTGGATATGAACGCATGAGCATCCTTGAACATTGTAGGCCACCAAAAGTCTGCTTAAAGAACCTTAGACACTTGTTTTGAAAGTAGCAAAGTGTCCTGCGTATTCAGAACCGTAACAATGAAACAACACATCCGCAACTTTAGATTCTACAATGCATCGTCTATAAACACCGTCTGAACAGTGCTTATACAGGTAAGGCTCATCCCAGTAGAATCGCCTAAGTTCTCTCAAGAACTTCTTCTTAGCATACCCCGTGAAGTTATCAGGCTCGACCTCCGCAGCAAGATAGTTAGCTTTATCAGCATACCAAGGTTGATTGGGAACAACAACAGAAGCGACGTACTCATCATAATCCAATTCTGGTGTATCTTCCGGTGGGTGTCCATCGACACTAGAGGTGGTGTCGATCGACACTGAGACCATGTGTCGATTCCTTGTGTCGAGTGTATCATAGCTTGGTCGACAGACGTCCGTCTTTACGTAGGTGGTGTCGATCGACACCATGTTGGTGTCGGTCGACACACCCACTGCACCGTAAGTGAAACGACCCGACCCACATTAATTTAAACAATATCAATTAATACTCCATAATATTAATTATACACCACGAGTTCTTAAACACAAAACGCAAACACTAGCTTTAACTCCACATAAAACATGAATAAGAAATGGCAATTATTAACATAATAAAATGCGATCATCAACACACAATACCGAGTCCTAAATCATCCTCCTCCTCATCGCCTTGATTCCACGTTCACACTTTACCTTAACCTGCAACTCACAAAAATACAGAGATGCGTAAGTATTATCACAAATAGTTAGTGAGGCGGTCTTCGCATTTACGAGCTAGACACACAAACAAGAGACCACAAACTGCTCACAACGCAAAACGAAAAGACCTTGCAACGAAACAACAACACGGATCGATCGATCCACCCTTACCTTCAGCAGATCGATCGATCCACTACACCAGAAAAGACCTTGCAACGAAAGGTCTTTGGATCGATCGATCCTCCCTTGGATCGATCGATCCAACCCCTTCTGCAACTCCGATCTCGACTTCCTCCACGGCCGCACACGACTAACGACCACTCAGGGCCTCCACCTTCTTTTCTACAAACGATTAGGCATAAACCCAACCCCAAACACCAACGAATAAGCGACACCAAACAAGGATACAACCCCCACACACCAAGGATTCAACCCAATCCTGCCTAACAACACACAACAATCTCAAAAGCTTAGATTAACTCATGGTCACGCACTCACCTTTGATCCTTGGAAGAATTGGCTCAAGAACAGCTCCACAAGCTTAGGGATCCGATCCACTACAACTCCCTTAGCCACACCAAGCCAAACTCTTCCTTCTAAGCAACCACCAAGCTTCAAGCTTCCTTTCTCACCCAAGGAACAAGCTCTCCTCTTCTTCCTCACTATCTTTCGCTCTCACACCGCCCAGAAACGGCCACAACCCGCAAAACAAAAAAAGAGGAAGAAGAACACGTGATACAAGTTGAAAAAAATCCACTAATCACAACTATCGACAGAGATGGATCGATCGATCCTCTCCTGGATCGGTCGATCCGCACCTCCTCTGTACCAGATCGATCGATCCAGGCCCAGCTCGATCGGTCCACACTTCTTTACAAGACAACGATGACTTGCCAATGGATCGATCGATCCACCCCTGGATCGGTCGATCCACTTCCTTAAGCCACCTAGCGACTGAGCCACAGATCGATTGGTCCACCGATGGATCGATCAATCCACAATCTGGATCGATCGATTCACCAACGGATCGATCGATCCTCTCTTTTTTCTGGTCAAACTCTGACTTTTCGACCCTCGATCAATCTAACTTCCGTTCCCGAGAAAACTCCTTTCCCGAAACACTCAAGATTGACTCCAAAGAGAGAGATCACCATCCGTCAACCCAATCGTATCAAAACACCTTCATACGATCTTTCTGTAACTTTTCCGACCAAATTCCCTTTTCTGGAACATGGGCGTTACAATTCTTTCCCACTAACAAGGATTCATCCTCGAATATAGTTGTACAGTTCATCCGCAATTAACTGAACTCACAACCATCGCAACGGTTCACGTGAACCTTGACCAACCCGGCCAACACAAAACAACACGAGATCGAACACCATCAATCTCCGAGGTCTACACTCAGTCTCTATACTTATTCCCATGTCCTAAACATTTATTGCTCATAATATGACTCGTACTCGTACCACTCGTACCACTCCATCCTTCGAGTTCTCGGTACCCATGCCTCTCCCACTCTTGAGTCACAAAGACCTTCGAGCTATGGACATCTGCCTCATACCACTCCTCACTCTCAGGCCATCAAGACCATCGAGATCTGGGTATGACTCCCATACCAATCCTCACTCTCAAGTCACAAGACCTTCGAGATCTGGGTATCACACTCATACAAATCCTCACTCTCCAGTCACAACGACCTTCGAGATATGGGTATCCCATGTCTCTCGCACTCTTAGGACACAAAGTCCTTCAAGCTATGGACATCTGCCGCATACCACTCCTCACTCTTAGGCTACAAAGACCTTCGAGATCTGGATATGCCTCGTACCACTCGCACTCTCAGGTCACATGTCCATCGGGCTATCAACATATCTTTCATGCCACTCACACCCTCCAGTCACATGTCCCTTGAGCTATGGGTACCACACTCATACCACTCACACTCTCAGGTCATCAAGACCATCAAGCTATCGGTATATGGGGAACTAATCATCCCCTCACGAATTGTACAGGACCAACCGTCCTCAGAGCAAACAAGTCTAACGTCTATAAGTATCTCTGACCAAAACTACCTCACATGGTCTGCGTAAAACATCGCAATGTCATACCCAGTCATCCATATTCCCAACACGGAATATCACCACAACCACGACTAAACCTTAGGTCAACACGAAACATCCCGTCACACAGGATTGTTTCACATATCCAACAGTAAGGATATTTCCAGTTTATATTTTTATAAACTTCTTTTCCCCAACTCATGACATTACCAGTTATACACAATAAGAAATACTTATCTTATTGTTACTTCAAATGTACTAATCGTTTTCACCCCAAAACGAAATACAAATGAAACCACCACAGGGCAATAACCCAAAACTCGAAACTGGAAACCAGCGAAGAAAAGCTCAAGCCTCAGCTTGCTTCCATCCTCGCCTCCGGTTCCCAAGTTACCTTCTCACTACTGTCATAGTCTCACAATACTCATGACCACCACCATACAGGCGGCAGGATACGACATGCTCACACGATGTCGTCATTCGCACAATCTGGATTCCTTGTGCCTAAGCACTACATCCATAATCTTACAACCTGAACTCTCGTGCCCCTTGCACTTCTTCCGTGCACGTCACGACTCGACGACTCACCTGCCATCTTGATCTATTCGCAGAATCCACGCCCATAAACCACCATACAACAAAGATTTCTCCTTGGAGCACTCCCCACGGCTCACCCGCGTCTACATGCCCTTGGCACCTTAGTCATGTTCAGTCTCAAAACTCGGATTCTCTCCGCAGTTCCCTGAACAAAATCCATCCCATAAATGCTTCCCTCCCCCACATGGGTCCAGCATAACAGTGTACCACATGGCCTCTCATACCTCACCTCATATGGAGCCATCCTATAACGCAAACACTTAATCAAACATCTTGGCGAACTCTTCATGTTCCCAAAGATAAAAGAACCGACCCGACCTTGGCAAATCCACTGATTCCCAAGATCGCGATCACAACCACGCAATGGCGAACTCAACTAGTTCCCACCAACAAGATCCCGTCAAGCATGATATCCTCCGTGGATACTCATCAAGACATGATTCTCGCAAGAATCTAACCAAACTCTCTACAACAACGAAACGACTAAACCATCGTCACGCTCTTTCCAGGCTCAGTCTAGACCGTAGTCAAACAACCAATTCAACCAAGTCAATAATGCATGTCACGCCCATACATGACAAGCAATTAACAGTTGATCCGACCGATCGCTAGAAATGATTTAGACTTAACCACAACACTTTTGCCTTGAACAGAACAAGGTCTTAACAACCCAACCGCTCCTCGGTTGCTCCCCGCTAATTGCCCTTCTCGACAATTCTCGGAGTAATAAAGCAATGCGATGCTCCATAAACAAACAACACATGGGATTCAACACCTCCCCCAGCCAAGGTCTCTGCATAATCCTTATATGCTCAGAACCCTGACACCCTATCATAGAGACAACCCGGCCCAAACTCTGGCCTCTCGTCTCTACGATAGAATACACCCGTGGCGCCACTAAGCTCTGACTAGCTGGCGGTGCCACTGCAACCTCCCTCTGCAACTTGGGACATCTCAGCTTGATATGCCCCGACTCTCTGCAGAGAAAGCACACTCGCGTATCCACATGCGCCTCGCCCTTCTGAGGATAACTCGCGATCCCTGTGATCTCTGCTCCCGCACATGAAGCATCCCGGACCACTCTGTGTTAACACGCGAAGAATCCTCCATCCTTCGCTCCTGTCCTTGCATTGGCCTACCACCTCTGCTCGGACCAGACTGCTGCTGCGGCTTCCGCGCCTGCAAGTTAGGGCTAGCAACCACCACCTAAACTCTCAAACTTTCCTCCAGCAAGCAGCTGTCTCACCAACTTATAAACTGTGCCACAAACTCGCACAAAGCAACGGTTCCTCAGCTCAGCCCGAAAACCCATCAAGAATCTCCGAACTCGTGCCCGCTCATCCTCTAATGCTCGACAAGCACACACTAAGACGGTTAAACTCCGCCTTAAACTCCCAGACGGTCCTGTTGTCCGGAGACAACTCTGGGAACCGACCCTCTAACCAGTGAAGAACCTCCTCTGGAAAAACTTTTCCACAAAAACCTCACAGGCCAACTCTGCCTGAACTCTCCTAGCTGCAACACCCCTCCACCAGAGATGTGCATCACCCTCCAGGGAATGAACTGCCAGGTCAACCCGGTATCCCTAGGGACACCTAACTGAACGGGAAAACATCCGCTCCAACCTCAACCTCCACGCACCAGCGTCCTCAGGTTTGGCACCTCCCGGGATGAATCCCGTGCCAAGCCTCTGCAACGGCTCCATCATTTTAAGAAGATGGGACCTCTTCCGCAACCTCAACTCTCGGCCGCACCTGAACCACTGGTGGCACAACAGGAGCCTGCACAGGTACCCTCACTGGTAACCGCTCCAACAGTAGAGTCAACAGGCCCGCTATGCGATCATCTCGGCCTGAGCGAAAACCCGCTGCAACACCCACAGCAACCGCTGGAACTCCAGCCACACTAGCACTCACACCGGCCACACCCTCAGACCCCTCCTGATACACATGCGGAGCCGCTACTTGCTCAACCGTAGCACCCCGTGCTACACCCACTGCCACCACTGGAACACAACCACGGCCTCTACCACAGCCACAACCTCGGCCACAACCTTGGCCACCAACACCTCTAGCCAACTGAACCACAATGAACAGAGACTAAAGAACAAAACCACTCAACAAGGCAAAGATAACTTACCGTGGAATCCCAACAGGCTCGAAGAGGATGATTCTAAGACTCCATGCTCAACCAAATTGATTAAATACCACATAATCAATTTCTAGTACACAACACAACGGTTTAAACACAATATGCAACAAGCATCACGAAAATTAATTCAACTCCAATTAATTCTCTAAACCATCCTAGAACCCTCTAAGCTCTGATACCAATTGAAACGACCCAACCCGCATTAATTTAAACAATACCAATTAATACCCCATAATATTAATTATACACCACGAGTTCCTAAACACAAAACGCAAACACTAGCTTTAACTCCACATAAAATATCAATAAGAAATCGTAATTATTAACATAATAAAATGCGATCATTAACACACAATACCGAGTCCTAAATCATCCTCTTCCTCATCGCCTTGATTCCACGTTCACACTTTACCTTAACCTGCAACTCACAAAAATACAGAGATGCGTAAGTATTATCACAAATACTTAGTGAGGCGGTCTTCCCATCTACGAGCTAGACACACAAACAAGAGACCACAAACTGCTCACAACGCAAAACGAAAGAATCACAACAGGTTAAGCAACAGGATGGATCGATCCACCCCTGGATCGATCGATCCAAGCTAAAAACAAGCACGGATCGATCGATCCCAATCATGGACCGATCGACCCTAACAGCACAAAACGAACAACAACTCAACAACAACACCGATCGATCAATCCACCCCTGGATCGATCGATCCACCCTTACCTTCAGCAGATCGATCGATCCACTACACCAGAAAAGACCCTGCAACGAAAGGTCTTTGGATAGATCGATCCTCCCTTGGATCGATCGATCCAACCCCTTTTGTAACTCCGATCTTGACTTCCTCCACGGCCGCACATGACTAACGACCACTCAGGGCCTCCACCTTGCTTCCTACAAACTATTAGGTACAAACCCAACCCCAAACACCAACGAACAAGCGACACCAAACAAGGATACAACCCCCACACACCAAGGATTCAACCCAATCCTCCCTAATAACACACAACCATCTCAAAAGCATAGATTAACTCATGGTCACGCACTCACCTTAGATCCTTGGAAGAATTGGCTCAAGAACAGCTCCACACCCTTAGGGATCCGATCCACTGCAACTCCCTTAGCCATACTAAGCCCAACTCTTCCTTCTCAACAACCACCAAGCTTCAAGCTTCCTTTCTCACCTAAGGAACAAGCTCTTCTCTTCTTCCTCACTCTCTTTTGCTCTCACACCGCCCAGAAATGGCCACAACCTACAAAACAAAGAAAGAGGAAGAAGAACACGTGATACAAGTGGAAGAAAATCAACTAATCACAACTGCCGACAGAGATGGATCGACCGATCCTCTCCTGGATCGGTCGATCCGCACCTCCTCTGTGCCAGATCGATCGATCCAGCCCCAGATCGATCGGTCCACACTTCTTTACAAGACAATGATGACTTGCCAATAGATCGATCGATCCACCCCTGGATCGGTCGATCCACTTCCTTAAGCCACCTAGCAACTGAGCCACGGATCGATTGGTCCACCGATGGATCGATCAATCCACAACCCAGATCGATCGATCCACCAACGGATCGATCGATCCTCTCTCTGTTCTGGCCAAACTCTGACTTTTCGACCCTCGATCAATCCGACTTCCGTTCCCGAGAAAACTCCATTCCTGAAACACTCAAGATTGACTCCTAGAGAGAGATCACCATCTCTCAACCCAATTATATCAAAACACCTTGATACGATCCTTCTGTAACTTTCTCGACCAAATTCCCTTTTCCGGAACATAGGCGTTAAAGTAAGCATTCTGCAGATTTTGCCTCAAGAAAGCCTGCAGATCTTTCTGAAATTCTGTTTCCACCAAATTTATGGTTTCCTCAGGCAGAGAATCATAGATAGGAACACCATCATCAATCCGAATCCTTGAGAGATGATCAGCAACACCATTCTCAACCCCTTTCTTATCCCTGACTTCAATGTCGAATTCTTGGAGAAGAAGAATCCATCGCAACATTCTCGGCATAACGTCATTTTCGGCATCAAGTATTTGAGAGCTGAGTGATCTGTATGCACAATCACCTAAGATCACACCAGATAAGTACAAAACTTCTCAAAAGCAAACACTACAACCAACAACTCCTTCTCATTGGTAGCATAATTCCTCTGTGCGTCATCTAGGGTTCTGCTTGTGTAGTATATTGCATGAAGTTTCTTATCTTTTTTCTGTTCTAGAACAGCCCCAACTGCGAAATCACTAGCATCACACATTATCTTGAAAGGTAGATCCCAATCTAGGGGTTGCACAATAGGAGCACTCACTAATGCTTGCTTAATCTGTTCAAATGCTGAGAGACGATCATCATTGAACTCAAATTGAACATCCTCTCAGAGCAAAGCAGTCAGTGGCCTGGCGATTTTGCTGAAATCCTTGATATACCGTCTGTAGAAACCAGCATATCCCAGAAAACTCCTCACTGATTTCACAGAGCTTGGAGGTGGTAAACTTGTCATTACCTTAATCTTCGCGCGGTCAACCTCAATCCCAGTTTCTGAAACTCGGTGCCCAAGCACAATACCATCTCGAACCATGAAATGACACTTCTCCCAATTCAGAACCAAATGCTTCTCTTCACATCTAGCAAGCACTTTGCACAGATTGTCCAAGCAGTCTTTAAACGAGGATTCATAAACAGGAAAATCAACCATAAAGACTTCCATGTAATCCTCAATCATGTCTGTGAAGATAGATATCATACACCGCAGAAAGGTTGCAGGAGCATTACAAAGTCCAAATGGCATCCTGCAATATGCAAAAGTACCATACGGACAAGTAAAACTAGTCTTCTCCTGGTCATCGGGATGGATTGGAATCTAAAAGAACCCTGAGTATCCATCAAGAAAACAGTAGTACGAGTGACTTGTTAACCTTTCCAGCATCTGATCAATGAAAGGTAGAGGAAAATGGTCATTCCTAGTTGCAGCATTCAGCGTTCTGTAGTCAATGCACATTCTGTGTCGTGTCACTGTTCTTGTAGGAATCAGCTCATCCTTGTCAGTCTTAACGACTGTAACCCCTCCTTTCTTAGGAACCACATGTACTGGACTGACCCAATTGCTGTCTGAAATAGGATAGATGATACCAGCTTCCAACAATTTCATGATCTCCTTCTTAACAACCTCCTTCAGATTCGGGTTCAGCCTCCTCTGATGCTCAACTGATGACTTTGTCTCATCCTCAAGGTAGATCCTATGCATGCATAAATCTGGAGAGATACCTGTAATGTCATCAAGAGAATAGCCAAGAGCTTTGCGAAACTTGCGCAGCTTACTTAGCAGTAAAGTGAGCTCTGCATTGTTTAAAGAAACGTTCATAATAACAGGGTAAGAAGAATTTTCACCAAGAAAAGCGTATCTTAGCCCTTCAGGGAGTTGCTTGAGATCAATCTTGGTAGCTTTCTCTGCACTCCAATCACTAACCGGAGCAGCCCTTTTAGATGCCGCAATAGACTCCTCTCTACCAGCCAACTGCATCACTGGTTCACTCGCATCCATCAACTTGACATACCCAGCAGTAATGTCATCCAGATGCCCTGTTTCCTCTATAGGAGTGATCAAAGCCCTTTCCAAAGGGTCCTCGGTATGCAACTCATGGAGAGTTCCTGAGCAAGATTCGAAAGTGTGTACACGTAGAAACACTGTCCATCAATGGTGGGTCTCTTTACCAGCTTATCCATGTCAAAGTTCATCACTAAGTCACCCACATTCAGACCAATCCTTCCTTTCCTTACATCAATAATAGCACCAGCTGTAGCTAGGAAAGGTCTTCCCAGAATCAGAGGATCCTTAGCTTCTTCCTCATATTGCAAAACCACGAAGTCAGTGGGAATGAGACAATCTCCTATCTTTATTGGAACATCCTCAAGTACACCATCTGGAATGCGCACAGATCGATCAGCTAGTATAAACGTGATCCTAATTGATTGGAAGTCGGTCATTCCAAGGTTGACTGAAACTGATCGAGGCAACAATTAATGCTAGAACCCAAATCACACAATGATCTTGCAAACCTGTCAGAAAAGATGTTGCAGTCCAAAACAAAGCTCCCAGGGTCTGGAAGTTTTTCCAGAATTTTGTTCTGGATAACGGCACTAACATGTGCAGAGATCATCATCACACTTTGCTCAACATTCAGATCCTTAGTCACCATCCGCTTCACATACCTTCTGATTACACGAGAAGTCTTCACCGCATCAATCAAAGGAATCTCAACAATGAGCTTATCCATCATAGCCTTGCATCTGGCATCTTCCAACTCCTGCTTAGACTTCCTAGGGCTCTTAGGATAAGGAACCTTAGCCTTGTATACCTTTTATGTGACTTTAGGAGGATTGTCGATAGATTTTGGTTGTGATCGTTCAGGGTGTCGATCGACACTAGCATCAAGTGTCGATACCTTGGTGTCGAACTTGGTCGATTTTGGTCCGTCTTGCGTAGATTTCTCTTCATCCGCTGGGGGGTGTCGATCGACACCAAGTTTGTGTCGATCGACACTGACATCCTGTATCGAGTCCATAGTATCGACCTCGGTCAATTTCTCTCCATCATACGTTGAGTTCTCTGGAATGTCGACTGTGTCGACCGACACATAGGGGTGGTGTCGATCGACAGTGGTCGTTGATCTCCAAACACATCGTCATCTATATCCTCCAACTCTTGGAGTTCTTCTGCAGTGAGATGCTTCAACACAGGTTGAAGGGTCTTTCCACTCCTCAACGAGATGACATTACGGGGATGCTTAGGATTTGTATAAGTCTTTCTGGGAAGGAATCCTTCTTGTCGCTTTACAGACCCAGCAGTCTGAGCAACCTGAGTATCCAGCTTTTTGACATGGGTGCTTAGAGCTTCAAACTTCCCATTTAAGTCAGTGTACAGAGCATCTATCTTGCCATTGAAATTCACCATAATCTTCTGTTGACCTTCTAGAATCTACTCTAGCATAGACTTAACCTCGCTCTCTTGATGCTCTCACGAAATCAAATAATTTCCCGATACACTTAACCGCTATGTAGTATATACGGGGTCGAACCACAAGAACCAATGGTACTTTAGAGATCTATGAATTTCGTAATTAGCTAAAGCAAAGAAGTAAGTTGTTGTTTTCAGATTTGTAACTAAATTTGTAAGGAAATAAAACGATTAAACAATATAATTAAAATATTAGGCTATAGGGTATTTCAGAGAATAATGAATGGTGGCAATTATGAGTCATGAGTTTCAATTGTAGGAACCATTCTAGAACATGAACACGAAGATAAACTAATCCTCTTCCAAGGTCTTAGTCACTAAATTAGACTACTCAACTATGAACTTCCGTTTTAAGTCTCCTAGTCAAGTTCACTAAGTTCACAAGGCGTTCTAACATCAACTTTCGTTGGCTAGACATACTATGCTCAATTCACACTGGTTCAAGCTATCTAGAACACTTTCTATGCATAGATAAACCTAAGATCTAAAACAGAATGATCAAGCCTGTCCTAGCATTAAGGTCATGTGAATCAAAGAACTCTGAGGATAAGAACTCATCTAAACAACCTAACCATCAAACATTAAATTCTTACTTGAAACCCTAAAACCCAATTATGAGACTACTCACACATAGCAAAGGAAATAGCAGAAGAAGACATAATTGAAAACTTAATGAAATTGAATGATTAAAGATAATGAGGGTTTAAAAATCTTCTCCAAGGTGTCAAGGTGGATGAATCTCTAATCCCCAAAGGAGTAGCTTACAAAGGTGTTTCAAAACTCTCTAATGCCGAAAAGAATGTAAAAACAAACCCCTTAAAAGTCTAGGATCTTGGGTATTTATACCCTTACAAGAAAAAAAGGAAATTCTAATAAAACTAAAAAGAAATCTTGGTCGTAGGATTATGGACCGATTAGTCCAAGTGTGGACCGATCGGTCTTACAGCCTCAGTTCGTCTCTCTTCGTCATCCCAAGGGTGGATCGATCGGTCCTAAAGTGGACCGATCGGTCTTACGGTGTCAGGTTGATCATGCTCGTGTGGTTGAAAGTCGGACCGATCGATCCATGATTGGACCGATCGGTCTTATGGCGTCAGGTTCATCGTTGAAGACGTCTGAATGGTAGATCGATTGGTCTCTATGTAGATCGATCGGTCTGTGTTGACATCTTCTCCTCCTAGTGCTTAAACTGTCACTCGAACAAGGCCCGAAGTAGACCAATTTCCGCAAAGCTCCAGAAACCTGTATAGGACTCAAGACTCGACCAAAAAGACACCAAATGCGACCGAAGAAGCAACAAAAGATTCAAAAACGTAATTATATACAAGTCATAAGACGTTAAAAACACAACATATCAACTCCCCCCGACTTAGCTTCTTGCTTGTCCTCAAGCAAAGCAAAAATCTAAAACAAAGGGAGAAGTTTGAAAACTCGGGAACTCTCCTTCCACCTAGAGTATTGCAGTGATCATCAAACCGTAATCCACATACTAACAGACCGCTTCCAAATCGAACCACCATGTACTTCTCCACAGGTATTCGCAACATCCCAAATTCAATTCAGATGTCACAACATTATCCATTAGCTATCATCGCTGGGTCTCATTAATGTAATCAAAGCCAAGAACTTTCTAGACTCATTCCCGCACATATACCATGACGAATCAACTGATTAAAAACTTTTAGTACTCTTTCTCTCCCCCAAACTTATTCTTTTTCTCGTCATTCATTCTTGCAGTTTTTATTCCTTCAAAGGTATAAGCGAATAATGGTGTCACGGGAAATTTTCCTAACCTCGCTTTCAACCCTTGTGTGATCATTTCTTTCAAAGTAAAACAATGGGGTCGTTGGAAATTTTCCTATCCCTTTACTCAAAAGAAAATCATATCATCTTTTCCTGCTCATTTATTCATCATATATTTTTTTTTTTTTTTTTTTTTTTTTTTAGAATAGGGGAGAGGAGTACTTTAGTTTACCTCATAGGTCGTCATTTGGTTATGAACAAGGAGTCAAGCTCTACGATCATCAATTCCATCAATGAGGTAAAAGGAAGAGCTCAGAAATTAGCTCAAGCTTGTGTGGATTCTGTTAGAAATATGGATGTCTCCGGTCTATTGGTCAGCCTTCTGGATTTTCATTAGTCGGATTTGAATTTAACTCTGCAGTACTAAATCAACCATGCAATAAACTTCAAGGAAGATTATAATTCCCAACAAAAGTTTTGACTTAATAAAACAGACATGTTTTGACTCGATAAAAACAACCTAACTTAAAGAAAGAGAAATGACTCAAAGAAAGAAAGAAAAATACAACTTGATTAGTACGAAATGAACATCCTCCACCGCATCACCTCCACGAAAAATGTCAGAGAGACACAAATGAAAAGAAAAATAAAATAAAAAAAAAGAAAGTGAAAAGAGAGAAACAATACTAATCGTGGAGGTGATGCGGTGGACTCTCGCTGGCGCTGTGCTCCTCCCCGGGAGCTCTCCTACATCTGGTAAGGCGACACTCTGGAGATGAGACCGGAGACGTTGTCAACGTCACCACTGGGCCCAGCTTTATCCTCTCCATGCTTAGATTAAAACTCATGTGCACGGTCACCAGAAGAAGTGTCATCAGCCGCCTCCGCATCATCATCAGCTGCGACGTCAATCTCCTGTGTCCGAGATCCTGAAACACAAGAACATGGTCGAATTCGCTGAATCGCTCTCCACATCCGATGCAACATGGTACTGTGTGTCTGCTGAGAGTCGATAATCCACTGTAACTGGCCGGACATGTCTGTAGGAGCGGGAACCTGTGGTAAGCGGTATCGGCACGGACTGTGTGGGAGCAACACAAACGGCTGAACCGGAGACTGTTCCCTGGGGTGCAGTAGGCTCATCACCAGCGGCGTCTCCAAGGGATGGCTGAGGTAGCAGGGCAGCAGCAGGGCGGCGACGTCGAGAGGGATCTCGGGAAAGCGAAGATGGGTTGGGCATGAGATGGTTGGGATCAGGGAGAAACTCCAAGTTCTCCCGAGAAATGAGAGACGTGATCCCGCGATTAGGCAGCCTGCAAAACCGTGGTAGACCATCCCGATCCCAGAATTTGTAGATCCACCGCTGCACGAGAATGTGACAGCTCTCCAAATACGGAATGCTAACCGTCACTCGGGTCTTGTCCACTGGGGACCTGCTCAAGTCGACACCACAATGGATGAAGATAGGGGTAAGGATAGTACCGACATAGAGCTTCTTCAATGATGATTCAGGTGCAGAGGCTTTCAACTTCACAAGCATCGCACACAGAACAGCAGCTAAATTAACTGTAGGACCGGGATAATCCTGGAATTCGTCTAGAAGATGCTTAGCTCCATAAAACAACATCCATAACTCATCCTCACGTACCGAACCAGATTCTGCCTTGAAGAAGAACGTGTTGCTGATAATCTTAACCGCAACACGGAGAACAGGATTCCGGATGGAAGTGATCTTTGCGCCGCGCGATGTGTATGGCCCAGAACCTATCAATCCCCAAAACCGGGTGGCATCTGCTGGTGCAAATTTAGGGAAAGCGACGTCCTCGCATTGCCGAAACCCATATATCTGACAAATAACATCCAAGGGCAAAGCGAGATGTTTCTTGTCAAGGAAAAAGGTGAGGGTACCTTCACTCGCAACTGGGTCTTGTGGATCCTTGTAAGTGAGTCGACAGGTGGCGAGGAAGTCCTGAACGTACTTCGGGTACAGATGTTGCCTGAGTTTCCATAAACGTCCAAGACCCATCGTCTCAAACAATGTAGTTGCATCTTCGAGCAGGCCCAAATCGTTCAAACTGTCCTCATTACCTACTCGGGTTGGGAGAAGCTCGACCTTCTTCATGTTGTTGAGAAATTTGGTGTCGTGAGCATCCCATTTCCCTGTTATGGGTCGCAGATGGGGGTCAGCAGCTCGTGTCCTCGCGTTAATCTCAACGTGCTTCCGCGAGTCAAGAGATTTGACGGCATGTGCACTCACGCCTTTCCCGTAATGGTTAGACCTTCCCATGCCTGTGGACCGATCGGTCTGATACAGGACCGATCGGTCTGATACAGGACCGATTGGTCTTACGCTGCCAGATCGTGTTGTCGGAACACGGATCGATCGGTCCGTATATGGATCGATCGATCTTACGCTCTCAGGTTGATGGTGATTGATGATGGACCGATCGGTCCGTATGCTGACCGATCGGTCGTACACTCTCAGGTGATTCTGTGCGACATAAACAAATAACGTTAAATATATAGATCGATCGATCCAAAAGCTGGACCGACCGATCTAACACCCCATTGGGGAGTGAGCAAAAACCTACTAGAAAAATTCAAAAGGAAGAAAATGCATATACAAAACCTGGTGGATTGCCTCCCACAAAGCGCTTGGTTTAGGTCGTTAGCTCGACCGTCATAAGCTCTCAAGCTTGGTTTGGGTTCACAAGAGGAACCATAGAGCCTTCGTCAGGTGGCACTTCCGCAAGATATGGTTTCAACCTTTGGCCGTTCACTGTAAACGGAACACCGTCGGAGTTGCAAAGGACTACTGCGCCATGGAGCATCACCTTTTTGATGACGAACGGACCTGACCATCTAGAGCGAAGCTTACCAGGAAAAAGCTTGAGACGAGAGTTGAATAGGAGGACCTTGTCATTCGCAGCGAACGCTCGTGGTATGATCTTTTTGTCGTGAAAGGCTTTGGTTCTCTCCTTGTAGATCCGAGAACTCTCATAAGCGTTCAACCTTATCTCATCCAATTCATTAAGCTGTACGAGACGCTTCTCAGCAGCCGTCTTAATGTCAAAGTTCAGCATCCGCGTTGCCCAAAGCGCCTTGTACTCTAGCTCAACTGGGAGGTGACATGCTTTGCTATAGACGAGGTTGAACGGTGTTGTCCCAATGGGTGTTTTGAAAGCGGTTCTGTATGCCCAGAGAGCATCATCTAGCTTTGCCGCCCAATCCTTCCTTGATTTGCCCACTGTTTTCTCCAAAATCCCTTTTATCTCACGGTTTAATATCTCAACTTGTCTGCTTGTCTAAGGATGGTATGGTGTGGCGACTTTGTGTGTTACTCCATGCTTAGCTAAGAGATTTGTGAAAATCTTGTTAATGAAATGCTTACCACCATCGCTTATGACAACCCGAGGAACTCCAAAACGCGGGAATATGATCTGCTTGAACATATTGATCACGACTTTACCATCGTTTGTTGGGCTTGCGATGGCTTTGACCCACTTGGAGACGTAGTCGACAACCACCAGAATATACTTGTTACCATGGGATGATGGGAAAGGTCCCATGAAGTCAATGTCCCAAACATCGAACACTTCAACTTCGAGAATGAAATTCTGAGGCATTTCGTTCCGTTTGCTTATACTTCCTTTCTGTTGGCAAGCATCACACCGAGAAACAAAATCGTGGGCATCGCGGAATAATGTGGGCCACCAAAAACCAGATTGAAGAACTTTTGTGGCAGTCTTAAAGGAGGCAAAATGACCTGCATAATCGGAGGCATGACAATGGTGGAAGATACCTGGAGCTTCGCTTTCGGGAATGCATCTTCTGAAAAGGCCGTCTTTGCATTTTTTGTAGAGAAACGGTTCATCCCAATAGTAGTGCTGGACATCTCGGAGAAACTTTTTCTTTATATGTCCAGTGAAATCAGGTGGAAGAACACCACATGACAGGTAATTAGCAAAATCGGCATACCATGGTATTGTTCCTCTAGAAGTGTGAACTGTCATGAGTTCGGTTATGCTGGTGAGATGAGCTTCTTCGACTTCACGGACATAACGATCTTCGATCAGGACAAGCTCTTCGCCCGGAAGGGTGTCGTGCATGGGGACGTTCTCATCAATCCTTAGCCGAGAAAGGTTATCTGCGACCCCATTCTCAATACCCTTTCTGTCTTTAATCTCCAAGTCGAACTCCTGCAGCAGAAGTATCCATCGCAGTAACCTTGGCTTGGCATCTTTCTTTGACAGTAGGAATCGCAGGGCAGCATGGTCTGTGTGTACAATAACCTTAGACCCAACCAAATAGGATCTGAACTTCTCGAAAGCAAACACAGTGGCGAGAAGCTCCTTTTCTGTTGTTGCATAGTTGCAATGTGCGTCATCGAGAGTGCGGCTGGCGTAGTAGATGACGTGCAACTTCTTGTCTACCTGCTGTCCCAACACAGCTCCCACGGCATAGTCACTAGCATCGCACATTATCTCAAAAGGGAGCTCCCAATCTGGAGGTTGTACGATAGGAGCACTCACTAGAGCATCTCGGATTGTTGTGAAAGCGTTAAGGCAGTTGTTATCGAATTCAAACCTTTGGTTTTTGCACAACAGCTGAGTGAGTGGTCTAGCAATCTGAGAGAAGTTTTTAATGAACCTCCTGTAGAAACCAGCGTGTCCCAGAAAACTTCGTATTCTTTTTACAGAATTCGGTGGCTGCATCCCCATCATAACTTCGACCTTAGCCCTGTCAACCTCAATGCCTTTGTCTGAGATTTTGTGACCGAGAACAATTCCGCTTTTCACCATGAAGTGACACTTCTCCCAGTTGAGGACCAAGTGTTTGTCCTCGCAGCGTTGAAGGACCCTGCACAAGTTAGATAAACAAATAGAGAAAGACGTGCCATGCACAGAAAAGTCATCCATGAAAACCTCCATAATATCCTCAATCATATCGGTAAAGATAGACATCATACATCGCTGGAAAGTAGCTGGAGCATTACATACTCCAAATGGCATCCTTCGATATGCAAAAGTACCATAAGGACATGTAAAGGTGGTTTTCTCCTGATCATCAGGGTGAATTGGTATTTGAAAGAAACCCGAGTACCCATCAAGAAAACAGTAATATGGGTGATTTACTAATCTTTCTAACATTTGGTCAATAAAGGATAGTGGAAAGTGGTCTTTACGGGTTGCAGAATTAAGTTTTCGGTAGTCAATGCACATCCGGTGTCCTGTGATAGTTCTGGTTGGAATTAATTCATTCTTGTCAGTTTTAATCACAGTAACACCACCCTTTTTTGGTACAACATGGACTGGGCTCACCCAAGTACTATCTGAGATAGGATAGATGACCCCTGCATCTAGTAGTTTCATTATCTCTTTCTTAACAACATCACGGAGGTTTGAGTTTAACCGTCTCTGATGTTCTATAGAAGTCATCGATTCATCTTCTAGATATATCCTATGCATACAAAGGTTTGGAGAGATACCTTTTATGTCAGCAAGAGAGTAACCCAAAGCCTTTCTATACTTTCTTAACTCACATAACAACAAGGTAGTCTCCACATTGTTCAGCTCAGCATTTATTATGACAGGGTAAGTAGAGTTAGGACTAAGAAACGCGTACCTTAGCCCTGCTGGAAGAGGTTTAAGTTCTATTTTTGGAGCTGCGAGCTCACTCCAATTATCACTGGTGTGAGGTGAGGAAATCGCTTTTTCCACGTCTAGCTCAAGATACTCAAACTCGACGTAAGCGGCAGTTGTCCCTATACTGGAACTCGAGTTCAGGATTTTTGCAAAACCTGTGGCTTCGTCTCCATAGTACCCGAACAGATTCTCTTCCTTGGTGAGGACAAGTTGGAGAGGGTCTTCTGTGTGTAGCTCCTCAAGGAGCTCGTCAGCTAACTCGTCCATGACATCTACCCAAAACGCATGTCCTTCGATGCTGGGTCTAGACATTGCTCTATGCATATCGAACTCCTGATCGATGTCACCGATGCGCAGTTTGATCTTGCGTTTCTTGACATCTATCAAGGCACCAGCAGTATGTAGGAAAGGTCTACCCAGAATGAGTGGGTCAGTTGGCTCTTCATCCAATTCAAGAACAATGAAGTCTGTTGGGATATAAAAGTTCCCAACTCGCACATGTACATCTTCAGCCACGCCTATAGGGTACCTTACAGAACGATCTGCGAGTACGAGAGAAATCCTTGAAGGCTTAAAGTTGGTGATCCCTAATCGCTTAGACACTGAAAGAGGCATCAGGCTAACACTCGCGCCAAGATCACACAAACATCGCTCGAATAAAGAACCCCCAATTCTGCATGGAAGAACAAAACTGCCTGGGTCTTCTCTCTTCACCGGTACAATGTTCTGCAGAATTGCGCTGCATTCATGAGTTATCAGTATGGCTCCTTCCTCAATGCTCCTCTTGTTGGTTAGAATATCCTTAAGGTATTTTCTGTAGAGGGGAATATTCTGAACTAACTCCAAGAAAGGTAACCGAACTTGAAGGTCTCGCATGATCCCGTCGAATTTGATGTACTCTTTCTCGCGCTGGAGCTTTCTCTGGCGTCCTGGAAATGGCAGCTTGGGTATGTAGGGTCGTGGCCCTACCTTCTTGGTCGGTTGGCCGTTGATGTCTACAGTAGCCTCTCTCTCCATTTCGATTTCAGCACTTGGTTTGTCAACCTGTATCATATCTGCATCATCCAAATTGTTTTTATCAGTAACATTTATAACCCTACTTTTTGTTCCAGGGACTGATGCAATTTTTTTTCCACTTCTCAAGGTTATGGCGTTGACAAACTCTTTGCCATTGTTGTAGTCTTTCGGGTTCGGTTGTGGTTTTTCCGGAAGGACCCCCTGTTGTCTGGTAGAAGTGGAAGCTTGTTGAGCGACTTGACTCTCAAGTGTTCTGAAGTTGGAAGATAGTGTCTCGAACTTCCCATGTAGATCACTGTAGATGCTGTCAACCTTCAGATTAATATCGACAGCATTCTTCTTCTGACCCTCAAGAATCTGCTGCATCATAGTCTTTATCTCGTTGTCAGCTGAAGATGGAACCGGATTTGTTGGAGCTGGTGCAGGGTTTTGGTAATATTGAGGTCTTGGCTGAAAGTTCCCCTGACCATAACCGTTTGCCTGTGGTTGTGGTCTAGGTGCATACGGTTTGTTGAATCCCCCTTGTCCTGGAATGAACTGCCTTTGTTGAGACGGTTTCTGCTGGAACTGTTGTGGTTGTGCACTTGCTTGTGCTGTATAGACTTGGTCTTGCGGGTTGTCAACATTGGTGCTACGGTATGAAAGGTTGGGATGGTTTCTGTAATTTTCATTGAACCCCTTGTTCTGATAATTTCCCTGACCATTCACATAGCTTAACTCAGCCTGAACATCTTCAGTACCATCGCCCGGATAGGCTTGATAACCTTGGCCATCGCCTACATCATCACAGAAGTTAACAGCTCGTTGATCACGTTTCAAAAGCTGGTCGACTTTTGCAGTTAAATCTGCAAGCTGCTTTGATTCGTTTCCGCCACTAGTTCTCACTGTTCGATCATAATCAATGCAGTGGTTGCTATTGCTAGCAGCAAGGTTCTCGATAAGGATTTGAGCTTCATCCTCTGTTTTGGTCATGAAGTCCCCGTTGCTTGCCGTGTCCAATGCCATCTTGTACTTCTCATCTACTCCACGGTAGAATGTGTTGATGAGTGAAGCTGGGGTGAATCCATGGTGGGGGCATTCACGTTTGTAGTCTTTGAACCGCTCCCATGCTTCATGGAACGACTCTGTACCGCTCTGTTGAAAACTAGAGATCTTGTTCCTGAGCAGAGTTGTCCTAGCTTGGGTGAAATACTGTGTCAAAAATGCAGCTTTGCACTGCTCCCACGTCTGAATAGTACCTAGTTCCAAAGACTTCAGCCAACGATGAGCTTTGTCCGCTAAAGAGAATGTGAACAACCGGCATTTAACAGCATCGTCAGGCACCCCATTCATTCTTGTTGTTCCACATATATCCTCAAAGTTATCCAAGTGATAAACTGGATTTTCCGAAGGGAGACCATGAAATTGGTTCTGCTTCACAAGAGCTAGCAGTCCCGTTTTAATTTCGAAATCGTTCCTAGGAATCGGGGGATGTTCGATTCCTCCTTGATACATATGAGTGTTGGGAGCATCATGTTCCCTCAGAGTGCGACGTACAGGCGCGGGTCTCTGAATTACAATAGCTGCACGAGGAGCCTCTCCAGCAGCAGGAGGGTATTCGTTCCTAGGAGTAGGATCCTGGAACGCTCCTTGTTGTTCTCCTTCATTGCGGAGATTGTCGCGAGGTAAATTGTCACCTCCTTGCTGGTTGCCAGCCATTTCAACTTGCTGTTGTTTAGCTAACTTTCTCTGCTTTTTGATCGTTCTCTCTAACTTCCTTGGATCGTCCTGTGGTGCAGTAAGATGTGATGAGCCTTTGCTGCGGGTCGTACACCTGAAACACAGAAAGAAAAGGAACAAAGAGATAGTTAGAACTAAAGAGAGAAACACTCTAGACTAAGAACTAATCTTTAATCTCTAAGTAACGCAATTGGTTCCCCGGCAACGGCGCCAATTTGAAGCTCTCGCGAAATCAAATAATTTCCCGATACACTTAACCGCTATGTAGTATATACGGGGTCGAACCACAAGAACCAATGGTACTTTAGAGATCTATGAATTTCGTAATTAGCTAAAGCAAAGAAGTAAGTTGTTGTTTTCAGATTTGTAACTAAAACTGTAAGGAAATAAAACGATTAAACATTATGATTAAAATATTAGGCTATAGGGTATTTCAGAGAATAATGAATGGTGGCAATTATGAGTCATGAGTTTCAATTGTAGGAACCATTCTAGAACATGAACACGAAGATAAACTAATCCTCTTCCAAGGTCTTAGTCACTAAATTAGACTACTCAACTATGAACTTCCGTTTTAAGTCTCCTAGTCTAATCCGCATTAGCAGTCAAGTTCACTAAGTTCACAAGGTGTTCTAACATCAACTTTCGTTGGCTAGACATACTATGCTCAATTCACACTGGTTCAAGCTATCTAGAACACTTTCTATGCATAGATAAACCTAAGATCTAAAACAGAATGATCAAGCCTGTCCTAGCATTAAGGTCATGTGAATCAAAGAACTCTGAGGATAAGAACTCATCTAAACAACCTAACCATCAAACATTAAATTCTTACTTGAAACCCTAAAACCCAATTATGAGACTACTCACACATAGCAAAGGAAAAAGCAGAAGAAGACATAATTGAAAACTTAATGAAATTGAATGATTAAAGATAATGAGGGTTTAGAAATCTTCTCCAAGGTGTCAAGGTGGATGAATCTCTAATCCCCAAAGGAGTAGCTTACAAAGGTGTTTCAAAACTCTCTAATGCCGAAAAGAATGTAAACAAACCCCTTAGAAAGTCTAGGGTCTTGGGTATTTATACCCTTACAAGAAAAAAAGGAAATTCTAATAAAACTAAAAAGAAATCTTGGTCGTAGGATTATGGACCGATCAGTCCAAGTGTGGACCGATCGGTCTTACAGCCTTAGGTCGTCTCTCTTCGTCATCCCAAGGGTGGATCGATCGGTCCTAAAGTGGACCGATCGGTCTTACGGTGTCAGGTTGATCATGCTCGTGTGGTTAAAAGTCGGACCGATCGATCCATGATTGGACCGATCGGTCTTACGGCGTCAGGTTCATCGTTGAAAACGTCTGAATGGTAGATCGATTGGTCTCTATGTAGATCGATCGGTCTGTGTTGACATCTTCTCCTCCTAGTGCTTAAACTCTCACTCGAACAAGGCCCGAAGTAGACCAATTTCCGCAAAGCTCCAGAAACCTGTATAGGACTTAAGACTCGACCAAAAAGATACCAAACGCGACTGAAGAAGCAACAAAAGATTCAAAAACGTAATTATATACAAGTCATAAGATGTTAAAAACACAACATATCAAGGAGGTTTCTAGTAAGAAGAATTCCCATAGTTCCTGGTGAAGTTGTTGTTCGAATAAGTCTTCTGATAGTCTGGCTTTGGAGTATAAACCGAAGAATTCTGATTTCCTGCAAAGTTAGACCTCTGACCGTTTCCACTGTAGCCTCTGTTCCCTTGATAATTATCATACCTCTGACCTTGAAACCTAGCTTGATTGACAAACTGCACTTCTTATTCAGATCTTTCGTCTGGCTCAAAAGTTTCAACTTCGGCAGCAAAGTGAACAGACTTTTTACCCACAAGAAGGTTGTGTACTGAATCTAACTAGGCCTTTACCTCATCAATCAGACCACCTTCAGAGTTTCCTGCTAGTTTTTTTCTCTCAAAATCAGCATTTTTGTGCTGTTGCTTGGAGCTAAGTTCTCAATCAGTGTAACAGCGTCCTTGGGATACCTGGTGTTGAAGTTGCCATTACTCGCAGCATCCAGAGCCATCTGATACCTCCAATCCACACCTCTGAAGAAAATACCCAACAACTGAACCTCACTGAACTTATGGTGCGGACAATCTCGCTGATAAGCTCTGAATCGTACCCAACCAGCCTTGAATGCTTCAGCTGGTTGTTGAGAAAAAGTGGAGATCTTTGTTTTCGCATCCTCGGACCTGGCATCATCATAGAAATTATTCAAGAAGGCATTTTTGGTCTCCCACCAAGTTGTCAGAGATCCTAGCTTCAATTGCTTGAGCCAGTAAGCTGCTTCCCCACCAAGAGAGTATGGGAAGAGTTTCCAGAAGAGGAAATCAGTAGACACCCCATTAGCCTTGATGCTTGTGAGTAGGTCCTCAAACCTCTCAATGTGATCCATGGGTTGTTCATGAGGAAGACCATGGAAAAGATGTTGTCCCACAAGAGATTTTAGCTCGAAGTCATTCCTCTGAAAAGGTGGGGTATGATCACGGATCGATTCGCGTAGAACTAATCCGGCCTGTTGTAATCACCCAATATCCTCCCATGAACGAATGCAGCTGCAGCATTATTACCCTGCTGACCATTGTTGACAATTGGTGCCTCAATCGCAGGAGAGTGTCGATCGACACCCTGTTGGTGTCGCTAGACACCGAAGGCGGGTTCTGGCATCACATTGCCCTCAGCATCAAGTTTATGACCCTGCTCGTTGCGCACATGGCCCTCTTGATCTTGTAGAAATCCAGCCTCATCCCTTCCCAAAACAACGAAGTTATCCATTGCAGCTAGCTTCTTTGCTTTTCTGTTCGTTCGTTCTATTCTTGCAATGTCCTGATTGGAAGGGTTGGCAAGCTGAAGATCTTTGTTGCTCCTGGTTTCACGATTAGGCATCAACCTGAAACACAAAAGAAAAGAAAAACAAAAACAGCGTAAGTAAATAAATAGTAAAAGATTTAGACTAAAATCTAACTGAAATCAGATGGTGAAGCAAAAGTCCCCGGCAACGGCGCCAAAATTTGATATGCTCAAATTTACCCTAGAGCTACTCTCTCAACGTAAGAGATCACTGCAGTACTTAGGGATCGAATCCACAGGGACTAATGTTCACACAATAGATTAACAGTATAGAAATATAGCTGAATGACAAATGTATAAAAATAAAACTAACAAAGCAAAAGTAAAAGTTGTAAGTTCAATAATGGGAAAAGATAGACTTAGGGAGATTCTTTAGGAATTCAGAATTGTTAAACAGATAAACAGAATAGGGTTTGGTTAAGAACCGTTCTTGAACTCAAAACGCAAAATTCAAACCAATCAACTTTCGTTGCAGAGATTGTCTATGTCTATAACAGTGAATCCCAAATTTCTTTGCGAATTCAACAATCAAAACATGCATTAAATTTAAGTTTGATATGTTCACAAAATCTCTAAATCAAATGTCTTTACAGATAGGTATTTTGCTCATCTAGATTTTCTTCAGGAAATCAATAACACTTTCGTGTTTACTAATTATCTTATGATCTAAATTCTAGGTGATAAGTCTAGAACTAGCATTAATCTCAACCTAGATGAAGAACCATGTGATTACCCTAATAAAAAAATCCAATTCAACAATTCATCCTAACCCTAGACAAACCCTAAATCTAACAGGTGGATTACTCAGATATCATCAATGCAAAACAAATCATAATCTGAATAAATTGCATTAAGATAAAAATAAAAACAAAGGGAGTTCGAAATCTTCTCTCTATAATGAGTTATGATCTGTCTCTCCCAAAAAGCTTTGAAGAACAAGAATAATGCCCAAAAGTTCTGAATATGTTCTAAAACTCTAAAAACAACTAATTATACTCTAAAATACGTCAGGGACTTGTTTTGCAATTAGTAAAAATTTCTAGGCAAATCTGTAATTCTTCAAAAGTCTTAAAAACTCGTGTGCAACAAGTAGTCGTGACTGGTGTTTATCGACACTAAGGGGAAGTGTCGATCGACACTCACACCCATTATGGTCTCCGAGTTGCTCTTCTCAGCTACAGAATGCTAAATGCCTCCAATAATCCCAATATGCTCCAAATGAATCTAAAACGTACATGAACCTACAATGACTCGAAAGAGACTCAAAAACACCAAAAAGACTCTAAAAATGACTCTGATATCATGGTTAAAAACCGTAAAAACCATGATATATCAATCATCCTTGCTGGTAAATCTTCAATTTTCCGGTTGTTTCTTCTGTTTTTCTACTCTTTCCTTATGTTTTCTTTTGGTTGAATTTGTTTTCAATTTAAGGTTGTGAATTTGAAGATTTCAATTTGAAGTTTTAAAATGAATGTTTGAGTAATCTAATTTAGAGTACATATTAAACTTGTTTCTTTAGTCTAATATGTTTTATATTGATAATCTATAAAATGTAGAGATGGAATTGTGTTGAATCGTACTGAATCAATCAGAATTTTAGGTAGGTAGCTACAGGTAATACAACTGGTATAACCTGTATAACTTGGCAAACTAGTATAACTAGTGTAACTAGGATAATTGGTATAACCGGCACAATTAATATATACTAATACTGATTTTTCTGTTTCAGAGAAAAATGAACAACAGTTGGCGGACAATCATACGCTTTGATTATGGGGGATATTATTCAAAGAAAGAAGATAGAATAGAATGGTATCCAAAAGAACACCACATTTACACTTTGGTGATGAAGGGATTTTTGGAAAGATCACTTATTGTGGGTTGGTAGATAAAATATGCATGAAGATGACAGTAGATAAAAGTACAACGAGACTGAAATTAAGTTACATTCTATTAATCCTAGATATTTTTAAGAGGCAAACATATATCTCGGATGATAAAGAAGTCTTAGGATATTTAATGGAAGGGGACCAATATCAAAGAAATATTTTGCATGTGGAGGTCATCGAATGTGTCTCACAAAACCACAATTGTGAGCAAATTGCAAGAGAGGATCGAGAAAGTAGAATTGATATGAGGAACGACGTGATCGTGAATGATTATATTGTTGCTCTTAACATAGAAGTTGAACCACGAGAACAGTATTTGGTGTTGGATAATATTCCTCATATTTCAAATGGTGAAAATGATCTATGTGAAGCAGGTTCTAACGTGGATGACAATGAGTTGCGTGTCGATGTTGATATTACACATGATGTACAAGTAGAGGAGGTTGTGAATCTTGAATTGGGAAGATGGGATTGATCTAACAAAAGGGTAAGAATTTGAGAAAGCTATACATCGGAACTGTTTTCAGGTTTCTACAATCAATTCATCACCTACGTTATATGTGTTAAAGTATTGCGGTATTTGTTGCAAATGGTATCTACGAGTTACAAAACTCAAGAATTCGGATCGTTTCTCGGTTAAAAGTTACAACAAGATACATCCATGCTCTCGGTTAACAATAAGTACAAGCAGAAATAAAAGAAAAGGCACACCATGATTAGTTGCATCTGTTTTGCATGAGGATTATCCAGGTGTATTCGAAACTCTAACTCCAAAAATTCTCCTAGGTTTGATTCAAGGAAGACTTGGTGTAAAAATCTCATACTCTACCGCTTTGAGAGGGAAAAATCAAGCTCTTAGTGATGTGCGTGATACTCCAGAAGAAAGTTATATGAGGTTGTCTTCTTATTTGCACATGTTAGAGAAGATTAATCACGGTACAGTGACAAAGATAGAATGTGATGAGGAAGAAAAGTTTAAGTACATATTCTTTGCATTGGGAGCTTGCATCGAAGGCTTCCAAGCCATGAGAAAAATGATCATTGTGGATGGAACCCACATTAAGACTGTATATAGTGCTAATTATTGTTACAGCTTAGGATCCAGACCGTTCCCATTATCCTATTGCTTTTGGGGTAGTTGATGGTGAGAAAGATGAAAGTTGGAGGTGGTTTCTGAATATGTTGAAAACAGTAGTGCCAGATGGTCATGAAATTGTGTTTATTTCTGATAGAAATCAAAGCATCAACAAGACAATAGACGAGGTAAACCCAAAGTCTCACCATGGATATTATATATAGCATTTGTCTCATAATGTGAAATTACGTGTTAAAGACACTAACAGAGAGAAGGTTGCAAAGAAGTTCAGAGAATGCGCTACGGTTTATATAGAAGCTGAGTTCATACCACTATATGAGTCATTTAGAAAAATGTATCCTAAAGCAGCCGAGTATCTAGATACTACCTGTGATTTGTCAAAATGGACAAAATGTTATTTTTCTGGAGAAATGTACAACATAGACACCACCAACTGTTGTGAATCTATGAATAACATTTTTAAAGATGCAAGGAAGTATTCATTGTTGCCAATGAATTATGTGATTGTTGCAAAAGTTGCTGAATGGTTAACAAGTATAGGAAGAAGTCAGGTGAGTCTTAGAATGTGGTGCCTTTTGTTGCTGGTTGTTGCACAAAAGTTGTGAGGTAGCATATTTCTTACCAGTGCATGAGCTAAATAGTTTTCTTCTTGAATACAATGTGACTGGACGCGATGGAAAAAAAGATACGGTTGATTTGTCATGGAAAACAAAGTCAAGGGCAGCTCTTACCCTGCCAAGCCAATCTAGATGTCTTACGCATAACACAAGCTAAGCCGCTTCCAGTGAAAGCAGTAGTGAGGTAGCTCAATAAACCTAGCAAACACTGGCTAGATAAGTGGGGCAAGGTTTGAAGAACAATACAACGATCCCTGCTCGGACGGTAACCGGTCGAAAAGCCTCTGCTAGAGATCGTCTCCTAGCAAAATGACATTCTCCTAGAAACTTCAGGGAAAGAGTTCGATTCATACGAGTTATGCTCTAAATATTATCTTATGAAGCAGTGGGCATTGGCGTATTACAGGACAATTTATCTAGTACCCTATTTATCCGAGTGAAATGATCCCGATGCTATACAAACTTTGTGTGTCTTAGCACCGGATTATACAATAAAGCAAGGAAGAACCCAAGAGACAAGGTACGCATCAGTTGGAGAATTTGAACGTCGGGGTGTTGGACGCTTTTTCACAGTGGTGCTGGAACTAGTACTTAACTGTTTGTGTAAGTTGTTTGATGTTAATTTTTGTCTGGGTAAAACTTGTATAACTGGGTACAACTATGTTTTAATTGTCTATGTTACATGTTCTTATATTATTCTGTCTGGATAAAACTTGTAAAACTGGGTATGTAACGCCCTCCTTCCGGAAAATAGACTTTTGTCGGAGAAATATATATATAGAGATATATAACGAAGAATTGCATAAGTATTATCATAAATACTTAGTGGGCAGTCCTTCCAACTACGAGCTATACACACAACCAAGTAAGAAGATAAATATACAAACATAACAGGTAACAACCACCAAGAACCCAACACAGCAACAGTGATCGGTCTACAACCGATCGAGATAATCGTTCGGAAGAAACAGCAAAACTGCACAATCCCTTACTCCACAACCCAGCTTTTCCCAAGCAATTAGCCACATACATCACCCAAATCACAAGGAAAACAAGCAACCCAACTGATGGATTCATGAAAAATCCGTCCTACACATCACAAAACACACAAACCATCTTAAATGCTCTGATAAGCTCATTGATATAATGCATTTTGAGCGCATTCTAACCTTTGTTTTGTAGGTCTTTATCCAGTCTTTTATTTTATTTTGAGTCATTTTAGGTCTAAAAGGTGGCTGGAATGGAGGATTGGAGCTCATGAAGAGACTTGGCAAAAATAGAGGGAAAGGGAAGCTTTTTGGAAAGTTTTGAAGAAAGGAGCACCCGCTCCTCAACGGAGCACCTGCTCCCGCGGAAGATCTATTTTTGGAAATTTCATTAAACCTAATTTTCGCCACCTAGGATTTTTTCCCTAATTAATCCTAACCCCCCTCAGACCTCGAGGGGACATCCATTATCGAATTTTTATCGAACTTTTGAGAGAGAACTCGAGAGAGAGATTGAGAGAAACATTGTTTTAGAGTTTTTATAAGATTTGAAGATTGTCTTCCACCCTTTGGAGAAGATTTCTAAACTCGTTACCTCTTTCATTATTTTATCCATGAATTCCCTTATCTCTCTTGCTGTTGTTCGATCTGTCATGTCTGAGTAGTTCTACTAGTTAGGTTAAGGGTCTCGAAGGGATTAGGGACTCATGAACTAAGCATAAATAGGATCATATATATTGATATCTTCATTTATCGTTGTTCTAAATGCCTAGCCTCTGATTTTATGTTTAATTTACTCATCAAAAGTGTTGTGAATTGCTTGAAATAACATAGATGGACGATTTGTCCTTGGCCAACGAGAGTTGATGTTAAGGCAAGTTGTGAAAAAATCGATCCCATCCTCTATAATGCTTATCATTCTTTGTAAACTCAAACGACAGTTTAGAGTGTTAGATTGATTGATAAAGTGGTTGATACCACGACAGTGGATCCTCCTATTTCTATGGTTGAGTTCTATATTGGTTCTAAATTGTTGTGCTGAATAATTGCTTGGTTCTAGATGATCTAATCCCTGAGATAATCTCCCTTAACCTAACGTTTTTATTAATATTTGTTGAAACCGATTCTATTTAATTTACTTGCTATTTGTGACAACTAAAAACCAAAACCAACTTGATCGATTAGCTGAATTTGTATCCCAAAAGATTAGAGTGTATTGTTGGTCCCTTAGATCAAACCTCACTATTCTACATCGGGCTTTTTAGCCTTTTTATAACTCATGGTCATGCACACACCTCTGATTTAGAATGAAAATGGACGAGAGATGATAGCAACCCGCATATCCTCCACCCACACTCTAACAGTAGCTCGATCTCCCTCTTTCTCATGCCAACACCAAGCTCGACTCCTTCTCTTCTCATGCACACCCGAAACCTCTTTTTCCTCTTCCTTTCTCTCACGATTTCTCTCTCTCTCTCTCTCCCTTGCAGACCATGACGACTCCATAGAAAAAGAAAGGAGGTGGCGTCCAACTTAAGGAGACTAGGGTTTTTGGTTGAGCTGAGAGAGAGAGAGAGAGAGAAAGCTATTGAGCTGAGAAAAGAGAAGAAAAGTATAGGAGAGAGAGAGAGAGAGAGAGAGAAATTTGTTTAGCTGAGAAAAGAGAAGAAGAGTAGATGAGAGTGAAGGGATCTTGGCTTGGCTTGAGAGAGGAAGGAGAGGGAAATAGAACTAGAAGTGTTAGGGAGAAAAGAGGTTCGACCTGGCAGATCATTTCCAAAGGTAACGAAACTTTATGGAGTTGTAGCTAAGCTTTAGCCCTAGATGGACCACTTTGCGGTTTTGGATTTGAGTTATTATTCTAAGAGTTATCCTCTTTTTCGTGAGGTGCTCTGTTTCAGGCGCGAGTTGGACCAACGCGGTGTCAGAGTGAGATCACGAGTTCACCTTCGGTCTGATCATCACCAAACTTTGAGAGTAGCTTCAGGGACATCCAGGGGTTGAGTTTCAATGGTGGAGACTGGAAGTGGACGGTTAGAATTCAATTCTTGACTCAATCTTTGAGGCTGATCGTTTCTGAAATTTTCAGTTTAGGTTAAAAGTTGTTTTTGTTGTTGTGGTTGGTTGTAGGGCGTGAGAGAGAGAGAAAGAGAGGCGAGCTGCTGTTGGCGTGTGAGTGAGTCACGGTTGGTTTGGTGTTGTGGTTCTTGTCAAAAAAAATCTTCCTTAGTTAGAGGTTATTGGTCTGTTTTGTTTAATCGTTGAGTTAAATGTTTTATTCGGGGTATAATTAATATTTATGAAAATATTAATTATTTTATTTATAAAAAAAAGGGTCAGGTCGTTACTGTTTGGTATCAAAGCATAGACGGGTCTAGGATGGTTTACGAAAAATTAATTGGAGTTTAAATAATTTTTCGTGATGCTTGTTGCATGTTGTTGTGAACCGTTGTGTTATATGCTAGAGATTGGTTATGTGGTAGTTAGTCAATTTTAATGAGTATGGAGTCTCAGAATCATCATCTTCGAGCCTTCAATGAGATTCCACGGTAAGTTGTTTTTGGTTCTGTTAGTCGTTGGTGTTCTTAGCTTCTGTTCTTAGAAGTGTAGATGGTTAACGGGGCTAGAAGTCGTGGTCGTGGTCGTAGTCGTGGTCGAGGGCACGGGGCTTTGGTAACAGATGAGAGTGTGGCACAGAGTGCTACGGTTGAGCATGTCGGGGGTTTGCATGCGGATCTGGAGGGGTATGAGGGTATGACCGGTGATGGTGTCGGTATGGCCGGTGGAGTTGCCGGTGTGGCTGGAGTTCCAGCTGATGCTGCAGGTGTGGCAGCGGGTGTTGTTCAGGCATGAGATGATCGGGTTGTGGATTTGTTGACCAGGCTGTTGGAGAGGCTACCAGAGAGGGTACCAGCGCAGGCTCCAGACGTACTACCAGTGGCCGAGGTGCAGCCGAGGGTTGCGGTTACAGAAAGGCTCCCATCTTTTTTCAAGATAATGGAGCAGATGTAGAGGATTGGCACGGAATTCTTTTCGGGCGGTGTCAAACCTGAGGAGGCAGATGAGTGGAGGATGCGGATGGAGCGGAATTTTTGTTCGATTAGGTGTCCAGAAGGATACAAGGCAGGTTGATCTTGTAGTCCACTATCTGCAGACTGATGCAAATTTTTGGTGGAGGGGTAGGCAGAGATGACCTAGAAGGATTTTTTGGAGGAGTTTAAAGCCAATTATTTTCTTTCGGAGGCGTTAGACCGGTTGGAGGGACAATTTCTAGAGTTGTCTAAGGGAACCAGACGGTTTGAGAATATGAGGTAGAGTTTAACCGTCTCAGTGTATATGCTGGTCAAGCCATGGAGAATGAGCAGGCCCGCGTACAGAGAGTTTTGAGAGGTCTTCGGGCCGAGTAGAGGAACTTTTGTCTTGTTAGATTGTTCGGTTCGGTTGTGGAGTTGGTTGAGACGGCGGCACTGTTAGAGGATGGTCTAAGGGATGAGGCGGTTTTAGTCAGCCTAACCCTTCAGGCAAAGAAGTCTCAGCAACTGTTTAGTTCCAGCAAAGGCGCTAAGCCGGTGCAGGGACAGAAGCGTAAGTGGGATGATTCTTCGAGGGCTAGCCAGGGCGGTCAGGGGTACTTCGGGTGTAGAAGTAAGGACCACAGGGTGACGAGCTGTCCTCGGAAGGGTGAGACACTTGATGATACTCGGGTGTGCTTCAACTGAAGGAGGTGGGGCATATCAAGCCAAAATGTCCCAAGCTATAGCAGCAAGAGGTGGCAGTGGCACCACTGGTTAGGCAGATTACAGCGGCGCCCCGGGTGTATTCCATCGTGGGGACGGGAGAACCGATTTCCAGATCGATCATAGGTAATCTTCTAGATTTATGTGAGATAAATTCTAGTTATTTGAGATTCTTGTCTTCAAGATGTCATATTACGGTTCTTAGCTGATGAGATTTGTGTAGGGAACTTAATCGTGGGAGGTATTGAGTCTCACATGTTATTTGATTATGGAGTGTCGCATTGTTTTGTGACTCTAGAATTGGCCGAGCGGGACAATATCGGTGGTGAACCCGGTGAGCAGTTGGGAGTCGTTCGGGTTGCTGGGAGAAAGTTTTTGACTATTCACGGTCTAGTTAGGAACGTGGATGTTCAGGTGGCCGGAGAATCAATGCCAACAGATTTGATCATCTGTTCGATGGAGCTGTATGATGTCATTTTGGGTATGGATTGGCTCGATAAGTACAGAGTGCATCTAGATTGTCATCGGGGACGTGTCGCTTTCGAGAGGGAGAAAGAAAAGTTGGTTTACCAGGGTGTGAGACCGACTTCTGGATGTCTCGTGATCTCGGCCATGCAGGCCGAGAAGATGATCGAGAAGGGTTGTGAGGCTTACTTGGCGAGAATTATTACCCGGGAGATTTTTGGAGCAGTTGCGGTTAGGGATATTCGGGTTGTCCGAGAGTTCGAGGATGTTTTAAGTCAATGCAGGGGTTATCGTCGTCATGGTCTGATCCCCTCATGATTGAGTTAGAACCTGGGACGATGTCGATATCTGAGGCTCCTTATAGAATGGCTCCAGCAGAGATGGCAGAGCTCAAGAAGCAGCTAGAAGAGTTGTTGGGTAAGGGATTTATCCATCAAAGCAGTTCACTGTGGGGAGCACCGGTATTGTATGTGAAGAAGAAGGATGGGAGTTTTCGGTTATGTATCGATTATCGGGGACTTAACCGAGTCACAGTGTAGAACAATTAGCCTATTCCACTAATTGATGAGTTGTTGGATCAGTTGAGAGGAGCTACTTGGTTTTCAAAGATAGACTTGGTGTCGGACACCATCAGATTTTGATTGATGAGGCATATATTCGACAGACAGCTTTCGGGACGAGATATGGACACGAGGAGTTTCTGGTAATACCGTTTGGATTGACGAATACACCAGCAGCTTTCAGGAGGCTGATGAATGGGGTTTTCAACGAGTATCTGGATGAGTTTGTGATCATATTCATAGACGATATACTGGTGTACTCGAAGAGTCCTGAGGAGCACAAGATACATTTGAGAGTTGTTCTGGAGAAGCTAAGGGAGCAGAAGTTGTTCGCTAAGTTGAGCAAGTGCAGTTTCTGCCAGCGGGAGATTGGGTTTCTAGATCATATTATCTCTACGGCGGGAGTTTCAGTTGATCCATAGAAGATTTAGGCTATCTGAGAATGGCCAAGGCCGAGAAATTTTCTTGGCTTAGCGGGTTATTTTCGGAGATTCGTTAAGGGTTTCGCGAGTATGGCTCAGTCTATGACGAAGCTGACAGGGAAGGATGTTCTTTTTGTGTGGTCTCCAGAGTTTGAGGAGAGTTTCGCGAACCTGAAGGCAATGTTGACGAGCACACCAGTCTTGGCTTTGCCAGAGCCGGGCGAGCCATATGTGGTGTATACAAGTGCAACGAGAGTGGCTCTAGGATGTGTGTTGATACAGCAGGAGAAGGTGATTGCCAATGCTTTGTGGCATTTAAGGAAGCACGAGGGCAACTATCCTACCCCGATCTTGAGATGGCTGTAGTTGTTTTCGTCATGAATATTTCGAGATTTTATCTTTATGGCGGAAAAGTTCAGGTGTTCATAGATCATAAGAGCCTGAAGTACATCTTTACTCAGCCGGAGTTAAATCTGAGGCAGAGGTGATGGATGGAGTTGAAGGTAGATTATGATCTAGAGATAGCTTACCATCACGGAAAGGCTAATTTGGTTGTAGATGCTTTAAGCCGCAAGCGAGTAGCTTCGGCTCAGGAGCAGGACATGGAGTCATTGGTATGCGAGCTTAGCATGATGAGGCTGTGTGCTATTTCCCAGGAACCATTGGGTTTGGAGGCATCTAATCAGGCAAATCTTCTGAGCAGGATTCGGTTGGCTCAAGAGAAAAATGAGGGGTTGATTAATGCTTCCAAGGATGCGGGTTCTGAGTATCAGGACTCCGCTAACGGGACAATGCTTGTGCACAAGCGAGTTTTTGTGCCCAAGGATGAGAATTTGAGGCGAAAGATCCTAAGTGAGGCTCATGCGAGCATGTTTTTGATTCATCCAGAGGCAACTAAGATGTACCATGATCTAAAGCGGTGTTATCACTGGGTCAGAATGAAGAAGAATGTCACCAACTGGGTCGCAGCTTGCGATGTGTGCCAGTTAGTGAAGGCAGAGCACCAGGTTCTGAGTGGATTGTTGTAGAGTTTACCCATTCCAGAGTGGAAGTGGGATATGATTACGATGGATTTCGTGGTGGGGTTGCCAACTTCTCGGACCAAGGATGCTATTTGGGTTATTTTTGAATGTCTGACTTAGTCAGCACATTTTCTGGCCATTATGAAGACCGATGGAGCAGCGGTTTTGGCGAGGAAGTATGTGCATGAGATAGTGAAACTTCATGGAGTACCGGTGAGTATAGTGTCAGACCGGGATCCTAAGTTCACTTCGGCGTTCTGGAAGGCCTTCCAAGCTAAGATGGGCACTAATGTGCATATGAGTACGGCTTATCATCCTTAGACAGATGGGCAATCCGAGAGAACCAGTCAGACTCTCGAGGATTTGCTGAGGATGTGTGTACTTAATTGGGGTGGTCATTGGGTCGATCACGTGAGCTTGGTGGAGTTTGCTTATAATAATAGCTACTAGGCTAGTATTGGGATGACTCCATAAAAGGTGCTATACGGGAGACCTTGTCGTACACCGTTATGTTGGACCCAAGTGGGGGAGAGGAGCATTTTACAGTGTTCAAGAAACTACGGAGAAGATCCAGGTTTTGAAGCTCAGGATCGGCAAAAGAGCTATGCCGATAAAAAGAGAAAAGAGCTTGATTTTGAGGTGAGAGATAGAGTGTATCTCAAGATGGCGATGTTGCAGGGTCCCAACAGGTCTCTTACCGAGACTAAGTTGAGTCCGAGGTATATGGATCCGTTCAAGGTTGTTGGACGAGTTGGACCGGTCGCATATCGGTCGGAGTTACCAGAGATTAAGCAAGCATTTCACAAGGTTTTCTATGTGTCGATGCTGAAGAAGTGCTTGCATAAGGATGATGAGGTAGTGGCTAAGATTCCGTCAGATCTTCAGCCTAACATGACCTTAGAGGCGAGACCAGTGAGGGTTCTCAAGACGAGGGTCAAGGAGTTTTGTTAGAAGAAGATTGTGATGATGCTCTTATGGGAACCAGAGGCGAGGATGAAAGCTAGATTCAAGAAGTGGTTCGAGAGATAAGCAGAGGCTTGAGCTTTACATCGATGGTTTCCAGTTTCAGAGTTTGAGTTGTATGTTTTGTGGTAATTATTTTTGTATTTCATTTCGGTGTTGTAGACGATTAACACATTATGAATTTCTATTAAGATGAGTATTTCTTATAGTTGGATGACTTGTGATGTCATGGTAAATAAACGAAGGGAAGTTTTATGAGAATTTAAAACTTGGTTTATTTTGGGAAAGATTGTGTAAAAAACCCTGAGTGACAGAGATGTTTTGTGATGGCCTGTTTAAGATGTTTGGTCATGTTTAAGATGATAATTCCGGGTTGGGAATAGGTGTGGTGGAGTATGACATTGTGATGTTGTACGCAGGCTACGTAAGGTAGTTTCGGTCAAAGATGCGTGTAGACATTTAGATTTGATTGCTCTAAGGACGGTTTGGTCCTGTACAACTCGTTAGGGGATGGATATTTCCCCGGATACCCATAGCTGGAAGGTCTTTGTGGCCTGAGAGTGCGAGTGGTATGAGTGTGATACCTATAGCTTGACGGATATGTGGCCTGAGGGTGTGAGTGGTATAGGTTTGATACCAATATCCCGAAGGACATGTAGCCTGATCGAGTGCGAGTGGTATGAGTTTGATGCTGATAGCTCGAAGGACTTTGTGACCTGAGAGTGCAAGTGGCATGGGGTACCGAGAACTCGAGGTACTTTGGTTCTGAGAGTGGAGTGGTACCAGTACGTGTTGGGAGCAATGAATGTTTACGACGTGGGTATAAGCATAGTGACTGAATGTAGATCTCGGAGGTTGATAGTGTTTGACCTCGTGTTGTGTGGCCAGGTTGATCAAGGTTGATCAGATCGTTACGACGATGGTGGGGAGAGTTCATCGCGGATGAACTGTAAGATTCGAGGACGAATCTATGTTGGTTGGGAGAATTGTAACGCCCGTCTCCTGGAAAATGGACTTTTATCGGAGAAATATATATATAGAGATATATATATTTATCAAAAACATCTTTGATCCGTGGTAAATGTGGTTTTTTTCTTCTTTTTGAAAATTTTAATCTTAAGAGCTCCGGGAGAACATTTATCAAGCGGAAAACTGAGTTTTCGTTGCGGATTGTGGGTGTGGACCCCACCTCACTTGTTGGTTGGAAAGCAAAAAAATATCTATATTCCATTATTTTCTTCTGTGTCTTCTCTTCTTCCTTTCTTTTTCCTTTTCTTCTCCTTTCTTCTTGCCTGCGTACGGAGAGAGAGAGAGAGAGAGAGAGAGAGAGAGAGAGAGAGAGCTGTTGAGCTGAGAAAAGAGAAGAAGAGGAGAGAGAGACAGAGAGACAGAGAAAGAGAGAGAGTTGTTGAGCTGAGGGCTTGTTCAATGGGACACCAAAATACCATATTTAGTGTTAAAATTGCTCCAATGAAACTGCAAAACTGACACCAAATTTTTTATTTTGGTGTTTTATGAACAGTAACACACTATATTTGGTGTCATACTGTTCATAAAACACCAAAAAATAAATATTATTTTATTTATAGTATGTTTTAAGTAAGATAATTAAATTATTTTTTACCATCTAAAAATAAATATACCATCAATAGTTTTAAATCTTTTCACTTTTAATAATATTAACTTTTAATTATAATTAATATGAAATATTAGTTTGCAAAAATATCTAAATAAATACCTAATTATTTAAAATTAAAAATACATATTAAAGTTTGATTAAACACTGAAAAGGTAAAATACAAAATTAAAACCAAACAAAAATAAAAACTAAATTCAATAAGATAATTTTAATGAACATAATATAAATGTAATAATATATTAATAGAAAATATTATTTTTAATGTAAAATTTAGTGTTGTGGTTGGAGATGAAAAATAAAGTGAGACACTATAACACTATATTTAGTGTAATTTCAACACCAAATTTGGTGTTATGGTCGGAGTTGCCCTAAGAAAAGAGAGGAAGAGTAGAGGAGAGAGAGAGAGAGAGAGGGAGAGAGAGAGAGAAAGAGATAGAGAGAGAAAGCTGTTGAGCTGAGAAAAGAGAAGAAGAGTAGAGGAGAGTGAAGGAGAAGGGATCTTGGCTTGGCTTGAGAGAGAAAGAAGAGGGAAACAGAACTGGCAGGGCTTGGGAGAAAAGAGGTTCGACCTAGCAGATCGTTCCCAAAGGTAACGAAACTTTATGGAGTTGTAGCTAAGCCTTAGCCCTAGATGTACCACTTTGCGGTTTTGGATTTGAGTTCCTATTCTAAGAGTTATCCTCTTTTTCGTAAGGTGCTCTGTTTCAAACGCGATTTGGACCAACGCGGTTTCCGAGTGAGATTGCGAGTTCACGTTCGGTCTGATCATCACAAAACGTTGATAGTAGGTTCAGGACATCCAGGGGTTGCGTTTCAATGGTGGAGATTGGAAGTGGACGGTTATAATTCGATTCTTGACTCAATCTTTGAGCCTGATCGTTTCTGAAAGTTTCCAGTTTAGGTTGAAAGTTGTTTTGGTTGTTGTGGTTGGCTGTAGGGCGTGAGAGAGAGAGAGAGAGGCGAGCTGCTGTTGGCGTGTGAGTGACTCACGGTTGGTTTAGTGTTGTTGTTCTTGTCCAAAAATCTTCCTTAGTTAGAGGTGAGTGCGAGACCATGGGCTTATCTAAGCGATAGAGATTGTTTGATGTGTTTGTGGTGTTGTGTAAGCTAGTTTTGTGTTGGATCCAGAATCGGATTCATGCGCTGGTTATGTCGATGGGTTGTTTACTCATTGTGTGGGTTGCTTGTTCGTGATTGATTGCGTTTATTGTGTTCTTAATTGTTTGTGTGTATAACTCGTAGATGGGTTGACCGTCTCACTAAGTATTTTTAGTATACTTACGCACCTCTTTAGTTTCGATGCAGGTAAAGATAAAGTGTGATCGTGGAATCAAGGCAATAAGGAGGATGATGATTAGGACTCGGGTTATTATGTTTGTCGAGTCGAATTTTATTTATGTTTATTAAATTTCGAATTTGGTTTGAAGTATGTTTAATATTTTCGGAATAATTATGTTGTTTAATGCTAAATTGGATTTAATGGATAATTTAAGTGAATTGGACAGTTTTGTTTAATCCTTGAGTTAATTGTTTTATTCAGGGTATAATTGTATTTAAAAAAAAAAAAACTAGTCGGGTCGTTTCAGGGTAAAACTATGTTTTAAATGTCTGTTTTATGTGTTCTTATTTTAATCTTTGTCGTGATAAAACTTGTATAACTGTGTACAACTATGTTTTAATTGTCTGTGTTACATGTTCTTATTTTAATCTCTCTAGGTAAAACTTGTAAAACTGGGTATAACTATGTTTTAATTGTCTGTTTCACATGTTCTTATTTTAATCTGCCTAGGTAAAACTTGTATAACTGGGTTTTAGTTGTCTGTGTTACGTGTTCTTATTTTAATCTGTCTGGATAAAACTTCTAAAACTAGGTACAACTATGTTTTAATTGTCTATTTTACGTGTTCTTATTTTAATCTCTGTCTGGATAAAACTTGTATAACTGGATACAACTATGCGTTAATTGTACAATTGGTACAAATAGATAAACATGTACCAATTGATAAACTGATACAAATTGATAAACTGGTACAAAACGTTAAACTATGTACAACAAAATGAAAAACACAAAACCTAAGACATAAGTTGTTTTAAACCGAGTTTCAGAAGTATAAAATTCATACATTCATCTAAATCATTGTAATGAAATTTATGAAAATTGTTAACAAGATATTTTGCCTTTTCCATCATCTACCTTACACTTTAATGGTTAGTTTCCAAATCTTAGAACATGAATTATGAAAATCGTATATACAACATATTTTTACACCAAAATATGTTAAATATAATATAGTTACCTTTTTTCAAAAGTACAACAAAAAAAATTTAGTTTTGAGTAAGTTTTTACCAGTAACAATTAAAAAGTCCTAAAGGTATAGGTATGTACAAGTGAGTACAACTACAATCTTGGTACAACTATGTACACAAATTTGATAGTGCAAGTGTTGTATTTATTATTTTAAAATTATTTTTACTGCGTGAAATTGATTTGTCGGTGCATTTGACGGTGCACGTTTAATTGTGTAATGTTAATAATTTTCAATTAGGTTGTTCAAGTATGACCAGTTGTACTTGTTATACCATCATAGTTTCTTCAAGTATAACCAGTTGTACCAGTTGTACAATCCATCCATCATCCATTATCCATCATCCATTGTTCACAAAAAAACCATAAAATAACCAGAACATAACAATAGCATCCATCATTTTACCATTCATCAGTCATAACAAAGTTTCACCATACATAATTATGCTTACTACGTTTCCTTACTTCGTTATCTTACTACGTTTACTTGTAAAGGGAGTCTTTAGATACCTCGAATTTGACCTCTTCTTACCACATTCCTTGACCTCATCCACCTTCTCCACCATCTCAGTATCAGTCTCATCAGCCACCTTCTCCTTATCAACCTCATCGGTGCGTTTTCCAGCCACCATCTCAGTCTCAGTCTCCTCAGCCACCTCATTGGCGCATTTTTCAGCCACCTCATTAGCGCATTTTTCAGCCACCTTCTCTGCCACATCATCTTCATTCTCACCCATCTTGTCAGCCTCAGTTATGATTTCCTTCTCAACCACCTCAGTCTTAGTCTCATTCTCCTTATCTTTCCCAGCAACCAACATCTCATCAAACTCATTCTCAACAACTTTCTCCTTCTCTTTATCAGCCACCACCTCATACTCAACCACCTCTTCAGCCTCATTTTCTGTCTCATTCTCAACCTCCTCATCCTCCGAATCAGTATCATCAGCCACCTTCTCAGCCACCTTCTCCTTATTAACCTCATTGACGCATTTTTTAGCCACCTCCTCAGTCTCAATCTCCTTAGCCACCTCATTCTCATCTGCATCATCCTCCTCACCACTCTCTTTCTCATCCGCATCATCCTCCTCACCACTTGTAGTAACCTTCCAGCAGCTTGACCATCATCCTCATTTTCACTCTCATCCGCCAACTTCACAGCCTCGGTCTCCTCAGCCACCTCATTCTCATCTGCATCATCCTCCTCATCACTCTCATTCTCATCCGCATCATCCTCTTCACCACTTGTAGTAACCTTCCCAGCAGCTTGACTATCATCCTTTTCACCACTTGTAGTAACCTTCCCAGCAGCTTGACTATCATCCTCTTCATCCTCATTTTTACTCTCATCCGAATCATCCTCTTCATTTTCATCCTCCGCACCACCTGTAGCAACATTCTTAGAAGCCTCACAATGACCATCTTGTTTCATGAAATCTCAAATATATCATGAAATCACAAAATCAAACAACTATAGTAAGATCAACAAAAGGAACCATGAATTATGGAAATGTTACCTTTATAATGGTTGGTTCGCCACCACCAGCCTCACCATCACTATAGTCATTCCACACAAAATCCATAGGATCTTTATTCTTCTTAAACACAAAATCTTCCACACTTTTCAGTCTCTTATCAAGCTCCTCAATCTTGGTATCAATTTTCTCAAACCCCTTTTCCATAGACTTTATTATCCTTTTTTCAAATTTTCTCAATGCATTCAGAGACCCATGGTTCCACGGATTTGCATGAGACGTTTATGGCTCGGGTCCATGCTCACCATGTGTTCGAGATTCAACATCTAACTTGAAGATATCCTCCCACCATATCTTATCATTTTGGACAGTTAGAATCTTGTTCCAACCGTCAACAATAGGATCAATGCCGGCTACATCATCATAAAAATCTTCCATGATACGAGCCATGAGTATCTCCTCTTCACCACTAGATACCAAAATGGATATAATATCCTGTGAGGACAAACAAAATACAATACAAACCAAACCTAAGTAGCAATATTTGTAATGAAATTTAAATTTTATATTTCAAATTAAGGTAATACTAACCTTGTTTATTCCAAGTGCATCATAAACTTTTCCTATATCAAATCCTTTTGTACATGCGTCTTTAAACTTCCCCTTGCACATTCTTGGACAGGCTTCTTCTGCGTCTTGAACGTTCTCTCTAAACGTTGTCTTCAAAGGCGAAATTCATTCAAATGCCAAAATTTACATACACAGTTGTACAATTAAACCAGTATTACCAGTTATACTAATGTAAATCAGAAATAATATTATTTACCTACAATGGTAATATGAATCCAAGCAAAGTCACATTTTTATTCACCGATCCATTGCAGCACTTCATCACATTCTAGACCTCTGTTACACACCCGTCAAATGTATATCGTCCCCGAGGAAACGTTTTACACAAACTTAGATCATCTACAACCTTTAGGATGAACGTATCTATGGTTTCTTTAACACTCTTTGACTTTCCTTTCATCACCACCGCTACGAAATAAAGAACCGCCTTCTTTAACCTATCTTTTGTCGGGTCCTCCATTGATTAAGCTTTTGTTCCACGTCTTTGAGTTCTAGCTTTTTCTCACCAAAGTGTTTTTCCACAAATTGTGTACTCCCCATACGTTTCCCCTTTACGTCATACTTTGGTGGGTATCTATAGCAGTTTAATCCGCTTATGAGACCATGCTCTCGCAACGAATACCAAATAAGACTACCATTCACAATAAACCAAAGTTCTTTACGTCTGTTTGTACAAGCTATGCGGAGAAGTAACAGCCACAGTCCCATCAGTTTTGTGTTTTCATGCAAAGGCATGTGGAAGAAGTGCCTGAACTGTGTGTGTTTTCTAAACCAATTTTCCTCTGGGCCTCTAAAATCCTTAATGGTCTCCACGGCTTTCACAGGATCACATCTTGTACCAATATTGGGATATTTTACATAATCAGTGGGATTAAAGCAAAACTTGATTGGTTTCATTGGCTCAAGGTGCAATCAAAACAGTTTTTTATTAACAGTTGTACTAGTTTTACAAGTATTGCTAGTTTTACTAATTGTACTAGTTTTACAAATGGTAATCTACATACCGTTTCTCTTCTGATGAGATATGAGATATGGGAGTTTCTCCGTCTACTGCTGGCGGTGGTGATGGTGGAGAACGAGCTTTTGAACTTTTTACTCGAGGTGATGGTAAATGAGCTTTTGAACTTTTTACTCGACCGTTTCCTCTTGTTTTAGTCATTGTGATAAAAAGCTAGATAAAAAGAACAATACACAGTTATATACACAATACATCCACCATAAATCACACATAGACGAAGAACATCAAAGTCTTAAAACCAATTCTAGTATAAACCCTAATTTTAATTTTTATCAAAATTTATCTAAAAATCTCCACAAAAAAAACTTTACAAATATACACAAATTCGCCCAAAATTTAAATATTAAAAACCAAATTTAGAAACAGAAAAAGAATAAAAACTTACAACTTTAAGGATCTCCCGATTTCAATTGGATCCACGAAAACAAGAACTCCAATCTTCCGCAAGAACTAGAAGGGAGAGGAGAGAGAGAGAGAAGCAAGGAAGATCTGTAAGAAATTTTCTCCCCGAGAAAACGAATAAGAGATATGGGAGAGACGAAGAGAAAACGGAATTTTCTCGTTGGAGAATTTTTTTTTTTTTTTTTATTGGGTGGATTACCCGAATTAATCAGTTCGGGGGTATTTGTGGTTAGGTCAGTAGTTAACAATATTGTTTATGGTTAAAATGTCATTTGACCATTTTTTACCTTTTAAAAAATAGGAAAAATAAATTTATTATTAGAACAAATATATTTGAGATCACTTTTTGAGTAATTGATACATCCGAGACATTAATTCACAATTTTTTAGCTTCACTGAATTTAGCATCACTTTTGGAAATGACTCGATAACTCTAGCATCGCTTTAAAACCAACACTAACATTTAAAAAACTGATGCTAAACTTATTATTTTTTGGTAGTGAGTGCTTATAAAAATAGTTATAGCATCTAAATTTATTTACAATTTTTTAAACAGTTTAAACACTACACGAAAAATGTGTAATATAATAAAATAAATTACCAAAAATTAAAATATAAAAAATATTTCACTAAAATCATATATTATTAAATTATATCAGTTATATGTGGATAAATTTATATAAATATCAATTTATGATATCATCGGTATCATATATTTACGTAAGGGTTTCGAAAATAATTATTATCTTATTATCTTATCAAATTGGGTTAAATTTTATAGTGTCCAACTCCAAACTGAAAAAATTATTAATTTATCGAGTATTAATTTATCCATTTGGAGTTGGATAGATAAAATTAATTATAGCATCTAAATTTTTTTATAATTTTTAATCAGTTTAAACACAACACAACATGAAAACTATGTAATACAATAAAATAAATTACCAAAAAGTAAAATATAATATATTCTACTAGATCCAAGAAGTAAAATATAATCTATAATAAATATAAGATAAATTTATTAATCTATCGAGTACTAGTTTATCGGTTTTAAATCCACTAGATCCTATATATTCTACATCGTCATGCTTTAAAAATTTATTCTTACCGGCACAACTTAAAAAATGTATGGGCTCTAAGGCTTGTCTTCATTTAAAAAAAGAAAAAAGAAAAAAAAAAAATAATATATATATATATATATAAGACACATTTTTTTCGGAGAAAATGAGAATATGGGCCCAAAATTTAAATGTATGTACTGTAAATAAGGGCCAAAAAAATTTCAAATAATTTTATGAATTTAAGGAGGAGCCATAAAACATTGTTTACCATATGTCTTCTAGTTTTGTTGGGCTGGATATGATTTTTTGTCTAGGTTAACCTAATTCCTTATATAAGGTTCCTAATCTTTGTATTCTTTTCAATTTTAGCAACGCCGCTGCTATGAGAACAAACAATCATTTTGGGTGTGTGTGCCGATGAAATTCAAAAAATATCACACTAATGAAGAAATCTCTAAATCAGTTTTGCATTCAAAAGGTATGTTTTAACAAAAATAAGTTTTAGATTTTTCTATTCTGATCATTGTTATATCCTTCTAATTGGTTATTTTGTGTTATTTAGTTTTTCGATAAGATTCATGATATGTTTAGATCGAGAGATTAAAAAATAGATTTAATAAAAAAATAACACACTAAAGAAAAAATCTTTAAATCAGTTTTGCATTCAGAAGGTATGTTTTAACAAAAATGAATTTTAAATTTCTCTATTATGATCATTGTGATTATATCCTTCTAATTGGTTATTTTGTGTTATTTGTTTTTTCGATAAGATTCATGATATGTTTAGATCGAGAGTTTAATAATAGATTTAAGAAAAACTTATTTAAACTTCATATAAACATTTTTTTATAAAAAGGAAGTTTTATTATGTGTATATCATATTGTTTATCATTAAAATTCTTTGATTTGCCATGGAGAAATATCTTTGATTTACTATGGGAAAAAACAATTCAATCTCTCTTGTAATTTTCTTTTTAATTTGGTATTTAAAATATTTGTAATGTTTGAGAACATATTTACTTTCATATGTTCATTTTTATATTTGTAATCTGAAGTTCTGCGGCTAACCTCATACATCTGCCAACGCCAAAACAACCCTTTAATAAATTATCCTTCCCAAATGGTAATCGAATTCATGTCCTCTTAAGTGCTTATTTTTTTCAGTTTTTCTAGATTTAACCACTACCCAACTCCACGTTGGTAACCTGTTTTGTATTTCGCTGTTGATTTGTTAAATTTTAATTTATTTTTTTTTAGTTCTTGAGTAGAGTTTTTAAGTTTAATTTCGAAATCTCAATACTTTATTTTTTTCGTGAACACAAATAAAGTTATAAAATCTTCGTTCAAGTGATATTTATAATTTGAGTTCAAAAGGCCATAGCAATACTTCAGTTCTTTTGTTTTTCTTTTAATTTTTTAATTGGTATTTTATTTATAATAAGAGTAGGACACTATACGTTAGACGTATTTATCTCCAATTGATCTAATATGGTATACAGTGATGTTCAATGTGTTTTGATTTTTTCCTTATCTAATTTAGATTTTATTCTATATATAAATATAATTTTAAAATATGTTTTGTTAATTTCAGCCGCACTGCAACTTTAGAACATAAAAACATTTTGAAAGCTCCAAGTACAGAAAGAGATTTCAAAATCAGATTTGCATTCAAAAGGTATGTTTTAATAAAAATAAATTTGTGTTTTTATTATTTGAATATTTGAATAAATTTGTGTATAAATATTATCATTGTGAATTTGAAGTCATATCTACTTTTTGGAAAAAAATTTTAGTATTTTTTGATAATAAAAATTGTTGTGTAGGATTGATTAAAAAAAGTTGGGTTGGTTAAAAATAATTAAACTTCGTATAAAACTTTTCAAAGAAGATTTATTCTATTGACAAAATAAGAGAAAATACTTATTTGGTAGATATATTATACTCCTTGATATTAATTAGTAAAATGAGTATTTCAGTTATATAAAAAAGTGTTATCGCTACCAAAATTCTACTGTAAAATCATTTGATTTACCATAGAAAAACCAAAATCATTCTCTAAATTTAAATTCTTTGGACAATCTAAGTAGTAAATATCTTTAATGTGACCCATTTTATGGCTTAAATTTTGTGGCCTAAAACAAATGCTTCACATGTCTTAAGGTAGAGCATACTTTCTGATTCTACTGAGACCGAACCAACAAACTTTGGTTATTCTAGTTCAGTTTGATTTATGTGGAATATCCAAAGATTAAAAATTGGAAAACCAATATCTAATTAATTACTTTACACAAGAATCCATTTAGTTTCTAATAGTTCTTTTATACTCTTCAATCTCTTCTTTCTCTCTCTTCGATATATTTAAATTATATATTTATCTATCTTCTTCTTCGTCACCTAATTTTCCAACGAGTAAGTCTTTCTTTCAATAAAGATGGGAGAAGAGACGGTTAACTTTTGTTTTCTTTACCAAAACGTCAAAAACCATATATAAACCCAAACCAAATTCTGAAATTCAGAACCAAAGTGAACCGAGTTTTTAGTACAGTCTAATTCGGTCAAGTTTATTTTTTTTATCTAATTCGTTGACATTTTTTTAAACCGGAAAACAAAAGATATATATACACAACTTCTATTTTCATATCGTTTCCTTTTCATTAGAAAGTCTCAAGTCCAGCTCTCTCTTCTTGCGCTTTAAGTGTCGGAGTTGAGACATCTTTTAAGTGCTTATCTCACAAAAGCCCTATCTATGTCTCTCTTAATGTCTAGGTCAATAGTTTTTCAAGTATCTATGTCATAAATCCCCTTCTTTAATCGATCAAAACCATGAATACACGTTCATCATCCATATCTGATGAAAGATGTGAAAAGGTCCATGTTGATCGGAACTACAATTTTTATAGGACCAATAAATTTCCGGACAATCTATATCTAAAGATCTTACAGAAAATTCTCACTCAAGAAGTTGTAAAGACAAGTGTTTTATAAACAATAGGAGGATGTGTGGAAACATTGGCCTCATATCGCCTAAGAGACACGAAATATCATCAATACCGGAATGGAACCTCATTTTCCCAAGTTGCTAACATAATGATGAGGTTTTCTTCTTAACTACTTTCTCTTTAGATTTTTATTCAAACTTTTCATGAAATTTGTCAAAGTTAGTCTTTACTTAACTAATCATTTCTTTTTTAAGATTACAAAAACCGTCATGATCATATGTAAAACTACATAATCTACCATTACTCATAACAATATGAAAAAGAATTTCTCAATAGTTGGATTTGATCGTTGACTTGTGTAAAACATACCAAAAAGCTCATACTAGCTAGCTATATTAGTCACTTTGAACAAATCATAAATCTCAATATGCTTTCAACAATTGTTGAAATCTTAAAAATTTTTTAAGTTATTTTAAATTTTTGCCGAAGTAAGAGTCTTCAACAAAGTCATAAAGTCTTGTCCTTCCCATGAATTAATTTCTTGTACTACAAGTCTTTTGCTACAGCCAAAGTGGCAATTTAAAGATATATAACAATAGCTTTAACCCCTTGCATGTGTCTTGTTATAAGATTGATGATATTTAACTTTTTTCAACCAAGGTGCATATCGTTTTTCCATCATATCTATATTTTGTGAAAAAAACTTTGTTCTCACAACCACTAGAGTACCCCTATTTAATAGAAACTATTAGGTTTTGGAAGACTCTTTTCGGATATCAGCTACAATATATCATGTTCGTCTCAAGTACAAGTATACAATCAATTAAATTTGGATATATAAAAGTTATATGTTACTAATACTTAGTTTAACTTGCTTGATGTATATTAGGAGAAAGAAAGCATTAGGCATGAGTACTTGGTGAGAAAATTCAGTGACGATATGAGATCGTCTGGATCTCTATCAGTAAGTGTAGACTTGTTGAACCTCATAAAAGTTAAGATTGGTAATTATGTACCTAATTAAGAAAAACATGATATATTGTAGTTGATGTGCACAAAAATGTCACCCAAAACCCCAATATTTTCTACTAAATTTGGGTAGTCTAGGAATTAGAAAGACAAAGTTATGTATCTCACAAACGACAGCTCTCATGGCAAAAATATGCAGATTAGTTGAAAAAACTTCAATACTATCAATGTTGAAACAAGCCACATGCAAGAGTTTAAAGTTGTTGTTATCAATCTTGAAATGACCATTCTAGTTGTAGCAGGAGACTTATTGAAACAACCGCACTCGTTTTTTTTTTCTTTAATTACTTGATTAATATCTCCATAAATATTAATTCCTCCCAAACATCCACAGCTCCAGCAAAATATTAATTTATTACATTAAAACCCGGTTATCACAATAAACCACCAAAAAAATCAACCAACGATTCAGATAACTTAACAAAATATTCTAACAGCAATAACTAAAAATTAATAGCATGAAATCCCGAATCTTAGAACATCCTCCTCTCCTCGCCATGATTCCATGTTCAAACATTTTCTTTTTCTGCAACATAACGAAGAGTTGCATAAGTATTATCATAAATACTTAGTGGACGGTCTTCCCATCTACGAGCTATACACACAAGCAAGTAAGAACACAAATGTACAAACATAACATGTAACAACCACCAAGAACCCAACACAGCAACAGTGATCGGTCTACATCCGATCGAGATAGTCGTTCGGAAGAAACAGCAAAACTGCACAATCAGGCTATGGGATCGGTCTGCAACCGATCCCGGAAGTCGATCGGAGCTTTTTGACAGACAACTTTTCTCAGCTTTTCCCAGCACGATTCCTTCCTCTGAAAATTCACTTTTTGCTAGATCAAACGATCCCTTACTTCACAACGCAGTTTTTCCCAAGCAATTAGGTACATACAACCCAAATCACAAGAAAAACAAGCAACCTAACTCATGGATTCATCAAGAATCCATCCTACACATCACAAAACACACAAACCATCTTAAATGGTCAGATAAGCCCATGGTCACGTACTCACCTCTGATTTGGAATGAAAAACGGACGAGAGATGATAGCAACCCGTAGTACCTTCACACACAGTCCAACAGGAGCTCGATCTCCCTCTTTATAATGCCAACACCAAGCTTGACTCCTTCTCCTCTCACGCCACACCCGAAACCTCTTTTTCATCTCCCTTTCTCTCACAATTTCTCTCTCTCTCTCTCTCTCTCTCCCTTGCAGACCACGATGACTCCACAAAAAAAGAAAGGAGGTGGCGTCCAACTTAAGGAGACTATGGTTTTCGGTTTAAAAAGACTTAAACCATAATTAGACTAAACCAAAAATTAATTAAACCAACCCTTGGTTTAATTAATAAACTGATTCCACACTAATTCCTGACAAAATTCAACCCTTCAAAATGATTTCCGGGACACGGGCGTTACAATTCTCCCCACTAGCATAGATTCGTGCTCGAATCTTACAACACTGTACGCCTGCAATAATCGCAACCGCAATCACCGCGGCGATTCACTCCACTCTTGACCCAACCGGCCAACTCAAACACAAGATCGACACATGACCTCTGAGGTTTATTTAGTCTATATGCTTGATACTCACGTAATAGACATTGCTCACAACACATCATCACGCCACTCCACTCTTAGATGCACAGTCCTACAGCTATCGGTTAAACACAATCATGCCACTCCACTCTCAGACACACAGCCCTCGAGCTATCGGCACCAGGGAATCACCCATCCCTTCATGAGTTGTTCAGGACCACCGTCCCCAGAGCAATCTAGTCTATACATCTATCAGCATTTCTGACCGAAACTACCTCACATGGTCCACGTACAACACTACAATGCCATACTCACCACCCATACTCCAACTCGGAGTACCTCATAAATCATAACCCATTCTCAGGTCATCTCAACACCATCCAGCCACCCCAACTGATTACATATTCATTTACCGAATATAAATCAAGTTTTAACTCCCCTTAAAACTTCCTTTCAGAACCTCATGTTCATTCATTTACCAAGACATCACAAGTCTCCAAAACCATAAGAAATAATTCATCAAATGTATTAATCGTCTACAATTCCAAACGAAAATACATAATGAAAAACACCAATGACCGAAAACTCTAACTCTGAAACTGGAACACGTCGATGACAAGCTCAAGCCTTGGGTTACTTCTCGAACCACTTCTTGAAGCTCATTTTCATCTTCGCCTCTGGTTCCCAAGTTTCCTCCTGAACTCTGTCACAGTCTCAGAAGACTCTCATCATCGGAATCTACTTCCGACGAATCTCCTTGACCCTCTTCTCGAGAACCCTCACTAGTCTCGCCTCTAAGGTCATATTAGGCTGAAGATCTAACAGAATCTTAGCCAACACCTCATCATCCTTATGCAAGCACTTCTTTAGGATCGACACATGGAAAACCTTGTGAAATGCTTGCACAATCTTCGGTAACTCCAACCGGTCTAACTCGCCAACGATCTTAAATGGACCCATATACCTCGGACTCAGCTTAGTCTCCGTAATGGACCTGTTAGGACCCTGCAACATTACCATCTTGAGATATACTCTATCTCCCATCTCAAACTCAAGCTCTTTCCTCCTCTTATCGGCATAACTCTTTTGCCGATCATGAGCTTCCTTTATGTTCAGCTTCAAAATCCGGATCTTTTCTGTAGTTTCCTGAACAAAATCCGTACCCAATTTACTTATTTCCCCCACTTGGGTCCAGCACAACAGTGTACGACATGGCCTAATACTCGCCTGTTAGGTATTGTTATAAGCAAACTCTACTAAGCTCAGGTGATCCATGCAATGACCTCCCCAGTCAAGCACACACATCCTCAGCAAATCCTCAAGAGTTTGGATCGTCCTCTCAGATTGCCCATCTGTCCGAGAATGATAAGCGGTACTCAAATGCACATTAGTACCCATCTCTACCTGGAACGCCTTTCAGAATTCTGAAGTGAACTTAGGATCCCGGTCTGACACGATACTCACCGGTACTCCATAAAGTCTCACTATTTTCTGCACATATTTATTAGCCGACACCGTAGCTCCATCGGTTTTCTTGATGGCCAGAAAACGTGCAGTCTTGTTCAAACGATCAACAATGACCCAAATAGCTTCCTTGGTCCGAGAAATTGGCAACCCCAATACAAAATCCATCGTAATCATATCCCACTTCCACTCTAGAATGGGTAAACTCTGCAATAATCCACTCGGAACCTGGTGCTCTGTCTTCACTATAGGCACGTATCACAAGCTGTGACCCAGTTAGCTACATCCTTCTTCTTCCCGACCCAGTGATAATACCACTTGAGATCTCGGTACGTCTTAGTCACTCCCGGATGAATCGAAAACATACTCGCATGACCCTCACTCAGGATTTCTCACCTCAAACCCTCATCCTTGGGGTACACATACCCGTTCATGCACAAGAATAGTCGCATTAGCAGAGACCTGATATTCTGAACCCGCTTCCCTGGAAGCATTAACCAAACCCTCATCCTTCTCCTGAGCCAACCAAACCCTGCTCAGAAGATCCGGCTGATTAGTTGCCTCCAAACCCAACGGTTCCTGAGATAAAACACACAACCTCAATGAACCAATCCAAAACCACACACTTGCGACTAAAAGCATCCGCAACTAAGTTAGCTCTACCAGGATGGTATACTATCTCCAGATCATAATCCGCCATCAACTCCATCCACCGCCTCTGCCTCAGATTCAACTCCGGCTAAGTGAAAATGTAGTCAACATCGTCTTCAGGTTCGCGAAAACCTCCTCATACTCTGGAGACCACACAAAAGGGACATCTTTCCCTGTCAGCTTCGTCATAGGGTGAGCCATACTCGCAAAACCTTTGACAAATCTCTGGTAATAACCCGCAAAGCCAAGAAAACTCCTGATCTCTGTTGCATTCCTCGGCCTCGGCCACTCCCTAATAGCCTGAATCTTTTTCGGATCCACTGAAACTCCCGCCTCAGAAACAATATGACCCAGAAACCCTATCTCTCGCTGCTAGACACTACACTTGCTCAACTTCGCAAATAGCTTCTGTTCCCGCAGCATTTCCAGAACCGCTCTCAAATGTAACTCGTGCTCCTCAGGGGTCTTTGAATACACCAATATATCATCAATAAAAATGATCTCGAACTCGTCCAAAAACTCCTGGAACACACTGTTCATCAACCTCATGAACGCTGCCGGTGCATTTGTCAACCCGAATGGCATCAGCACAAACTCATAATGGCCATATCGAGTCCTGAAAGTCGTCTTCCGGATATCCACCCTATTAATCAGAATCTGGTGGTATCCCGACGCCAAGTCTATCTTGAAGAACCAAGTAGCCCCTCTCAACTGATCCAACAACTCATTTATCCGGGGAAGAGGATACTTGTTCTTCACTGTGACTCAGTTCAACCCCCGATAATCGATACGCTCGTCCTTCTAAAGACAGCTCGCAACCCTGTGGTCCTTGCTTCCACACCTGTAGCATCCCTGCCCACCCTGGTTGGCCCTCTGAGTACCCTCGAACTTACGTTTCTGACCTTGCACCTGCTTTTCGCCCTTGCCTGCACCGGACTGAGGATGCGACTTCTTCGCCGGAAAAGCTGAGCTGACGGTAACCACCTCGTCTCTTATACCCTCTTCAATCAATGCAGCCTTCTAAATCAGCTCCCCGACAGTGCTAAATGATCTCAATAGGCAACGATTCCTCAACTCGACCCAAAGACCTTTCATAAACCTCCGCAGCTGAGCATGCTCCCCCTCCGCAGCTCGACCAGCATACATACTGAGACGGTTGAGCAGACCTCACAAACCGTCCGGTTCCCATGAGATAACTCCAAAAACCGCCCCAATAACCATCTGCACTTCCAAAATCGAAGCTCATAACACAAAACCACTTAACAAGAGGCAAAACAACTTACCGTGGAATCTCATTGAAGGCTCGAAGAGGATGTTTCTAAGACCCAATGCTCAAACAAGTTGACTAAATACCAGATAATCAATTTTTGTACCAGCACAACACACCACGGTTCAACAATCATGCCACAAGAACCACAAAATTAAATTAACTTTAATATAACTCCTAAACCATCCTAGAACCATAAAGGCTCTAAAACCAAACTGAAATAACCACACCCGTTTTTTTTTTTATTCATATCCCATAAATATTAATTCCTCCCAAGCAGCCACAGCTCAAGCAAAATATCAATTTATTCCATTAGAACCCGATTATCACAATAAACCACCAAAAAATAAACCAACGATTCCGATAACTTAGCAAAATATTCTAACAGCAATAACAAGAAATTAATAGCAACAACAATGCCAACAGCAACCCATGAAATCCCGAGTCTTAGAACATCCTCCTCTCCTCGCCATGATTTCACGTTCAGAACTTTTTTTCCTGCAACATAAAGAAGAGTTACATAAGTATTATCATAAATACTTAGTGGGCGGTCCTCCCATCTACGAGCTATACACACAAGCAAGTAAGAACACAAATGTACAAACATAACAGGTAACAACCACCAAGAACCCAACAAAGCAACAATGATCGGTCTACAACCAATCGAGATAGTCATTCGGAAAAACAGCAAAACTGAACAATCAGGCTATAGGATCGGTCTACAACCGATCCCAGAAGTCGATCGGAACCTCGCGATCGGTCTGCAACCGATCACGGAAGTCGATCGGAGCTTCCTGACAGAAATCTTTTCTTAGCTTTTCCCAGCACGATTCCTTCCTCTGAAAATCCTCTTTTTCCTGGATAAAACGATCCCTTACTCCACAACCCAGCTTTTCCCAAGCAATTAGGCACATACAACCCAAATCACAAGGAAAACAAGCAACCCAACTCATGGATTCATCAAGAATTCATCCTACACATCACAAAACACACAAACCATCTTAAATGCTCAGATAAGCCCATGGTCACGCACTCACCTCCGATTTGGAATGAAAAATGGACGAGAGATGATAGCAACCTGCAGTGCCTTCACCCACACTCCAACAGGAGCTCGATCTCCCTCTTTCTCACGCCAACACCAAGCTCGACTCCTTCTCCTCTCACGCCACACCTAAAACCTCTTCTTCCCCTCCGTTTCTCTCACGATTTCTCTCTCTCTCTCTCTCTCTCTCTCCCTTGTAGACCACAACGACTCCACAAAAAAAGAAAGTAGGTGGCGTCCAACTTAAGGAGACTAGGATTTTCGGTTTAAAAAGACTTAAACCTGAATTAGAGGAAAGTTAGGCTTGGACGTTCGGATATTCATGTCAGTTATGGTTTTTTCGGTTCTAGGTTTTAGGATCCATACAAGTAATACAAAATTTGGTTTGGATGTGGTTCATATCCGTTGTTTTTGTTATGGAGTTTAGGATCCATTCAGGTATTTTGTTTTAGATATTTTCGGATATTTTGGGTATTTCATATATATTTTTAGTTATTCGGTACAAAATAATTTGTATTTCGGGTACCCGAAATATTAATATTTGGTACCGGTTCGATTCCAAGTCTTTTAGTTATAGCGTTTATATCCATTCAGGTATTTAAAATTTCGGTTCGGTTCCGATTCGTTACTTTCGATTCGATTAATTTGTCCGGGACTAGAGGGAACTATGATGAATCAGGCATTTTTATCTTACAAACTCCAATTTCTCAAACGATTTGGCACTTTTTGTCAATAAATTGAAAGATTAGTCTCTGAATTAACCTATGAAGAAGTTAATCTTTCTAACCATTTATAACTAAACCACACTTACGCACATCTCCGACAACAAATTGCTGATTTTTCGAAGCTTCTTATGTGCTCTTGTAGCTGTGATTTGTCCCCTTTTGATCAAATTAGTTCTAGCTTAAATTACTTATTCTTATACTACTTTAGTCTCAGTCCCAAATCTCAACTTTTCTAACACAGCCATTTCGTCGAACACCTCATACGCATTGTTGTTTTATACTAATATTTTATAGTGTTACTTGCAGAGCTACTAACAACAATGGCGTAAATCGAGAATCAAAACCCACAATTTGGATCAAACGTTGACTAATGAGGAACATATTAGTTTTCAAAGTTTATCCACATATCCACTGAAATCAACAATGGTGAACAAAGCTCCGAAGAGGAAACATGTATCACCTGAATCTTTACTGCTCTCTATTCTCAATGATTTGTTTCTAAATTCTCAAAAGCTCGACCCATGTTTGCCCAAAACAGCGAATTCAGATGCGTCTAGGTTTATAGGTAGATTAAAGTTTGCAAAAGTTGGAAGCTTTACTTCAAGATCCAATGAAGCTGTCGCTAAAGGCAATAACTTCGACACTGGGTGAGGACAAGAACCTTGTAGATACTGTTTTTGTGGAACATCTTGAGACTAAATCACTTGATTTTTGGGATATATGTAGGAGTAAATCTGTAATTGTTAGGGCAAGAGTGGGATTAGATGTTGGACATCTTCTTAAATCTGCGTTAGCTGGAGGAATTTCATGTGCCTTCTCTGCTTTTTTAATGCATCCAGTGGACACTGTCAAGGTAATATAATCTCTGAACTTACTTCAGGTTCTTGTTTAGTGTTTATGAGATTGTTCTCATTACTTATATTTGGTTTTGGATCATTAAGACACAAGTTCAAGCATCAACAACATTATCGTTTCTCAAAATATTGTCAAAGATTCCAGAGATTGGTGCTCGAGGTTTATACAAAGGCTCGGTTCCGGCTGTTGTTGGTCAATTTGCAAGGTTTCATCTCCTATGCTCTGCCTTTAGGCTTTTGTCTTATAAGCATCATCATAAAAGTGTTGTGAATTGCTTGAAAGAACATAGATGGGCGATTTGTCCTTAGCCAACGACAGTTGATGCTAAGGCAAGTTGTGAACCAATCGATACCATCCTTCATAATGTTTATCATTCTTTGTAAACTCAAACGATAGTTTAGGGTGTTAGATTGATTGATAAAGTGGTTGATACCACGACAGTAGATCCTCCTATTTCTATGGTTGAGTTCTACATTGGCTCTGAATTGTTGCCCTGAATAATTGCTTGGTTATTATCCCTTAGTCTAACGTTTTTATTAATATTTGTTTAAAATAATTTTATTTAATTTGCTTGCTATTTGTGACAATCGAAAATTAAAACCATCTTGATCGCTTAGCTGAATTTGTATCTCAAAAGATTAGAGTGTATTGCTGGTCCCTTGGATCGAACTTCACTATTATACGTCGAGTTTCTGAAGTTTAAAATTTATTGTAGTAGAAGGCAAACGCCTTTCTATCAATTGGCGCCGTTGCCGGAGACCAACTCGATACCTCTAGTTTTAATATACGTTTTCAAACTAAGTACTGACTTGTTCTTTTTCTTCTCTTGCGTGTGTTTCAGGTGCATGAAGTCAAGGTCAACAAAGAGCAATCGTCAAATACCCCTTTTGACCATGAGTAACACGAAACTTGCAAGACTTGAACGAGTCAGTAGACGAACCAAGCCTAAACCCGTGGACATGGGCGAACAGGGCAATGATGATATGGCGGCTGAGCTGCAAAGGTTGCAAGAGCAGATGGCTCAGATGCAGCAGCAACATGCACGCGAACAACAACAGCAACGTGAGCTTGAACAATAACGTGCTATTGGGGATATAGACAATCCTCATGGCTTCTATAGGAACATAGCTGCTATTGTTCCACCTGCTGTTGAGAGGCAAGACTATGAGATAAAGCCTCAGATGATATCGCTGGTCAAACAGCACTTGTTCCATGGACTTCCCCAGAGATTCCAATGGAATATATAGAGAACTTTGAGGAGATCTGCTCCACAACGAGTTCTACTGAGATGAACCCGGACTTCTTAAAGTGTAAGCTTTTCTCTTTCTCACTTGTGGACAAACCTTCTCGATGGCTCAAGTCTCTACCCGCTGGATCCATCACGAATTGGACACGCTTAAAGAATAAGATCTCCACGTTTCAGCAACATTCAGGAGAGTCCTTTTGTGAGGCATGTGAACGATTCAAAGAATACAGGAGAGAGTATCCATACCATGGGTTTACCAATGGGAACTTGCTGGGTATCTTCTATGATGGTGTTGATTTGGATTACATGAATGGTTTGAATACTGCAAGTGATGGTGATTTTATGACTAAGACCAGAGATGGTGCTTACAAGCTTATTGAAAACTTGGCTGCAAGTTCTAGCAGCAAGGCTCAAGAGTATGATAGAACCAAGAAAACTGGTGGTATGGATTCTCAAAAGATCGATGACCTTACAGCTAAGGTTAACTTGTTGATGAGAATGGTGAACCACTTTCTGAGGAGATGGGTGAAGAAAGAGATTGTAGTCAGCAAGAGGTCAGCTATGTGAATGGTCAAAGGTTTGTGCGAAATCGTGGGTTTAACCAGAACTATAGGAGTCACCCAAACTTCTTCTATAGGAGTACACACGTTGAGAATCCTCAGGACCAGGTCTATCCACAGCAAACTGGTCTCCAAAACCAGAAACCTCAGGATCAAGATTTTTAGAAGAATTTTCCTCAGGGTTTCCAAGGCAAAACATTCTTATCTTACCAAAGTCAGAATCAGTTTCAAAGGGGAATTCAACAGAAACCACAGTTTACCAATTTTCAGGCTCCTGCGAGCTCTAGAAGTACTTCTCAGGATGAACTGAAGGGAATGACGCAGCAGCTGATGATAAATCAGCTAAGATCCCCCAATTGAAATCAACACAAAGGTAGACATCATGTACTCTGATCTCAATGGTGGGCTTGAAGCTGTTTACAATCATGTGAAGAATCTTGATACTCAGGTTGCTCAAACTGCTGAGGCAATCAAGAGACCACAAGGAGTAATGCCGGGTAAACTAGTTGCAAACCCCAGAGAGTTTGTGAATGCAGTTGAACTAAGATGTGGAAGGGTTCTACCACATGTTGTGAGGGATAACGCTGAAAGTTACCTAAAAAATTCTGCAGAGCACCCGCTCCCACACGGAGCACCTGTTCCAAAAGAAGGAGCACCTACTCCAGACGAGGAGAATAGTGAAGAAGTTGCTGAATCGACTCCTACGGTACTTTGACCGAATGAGCTTTTTGATAAGATTGTTTCTCATGTCTACAAACCTCTAGTTCCTTACCCAGTCCCTCCAAAGAAATCTTAAAAAGATTTAGAAAAGGCAAAATGCGAGGAGATGTTGAAGGATTTGACTATTAAGCTCCCTTTGGTAGATGCAATTCAGATGATGCCAGCTATAAAGAAGTATGTTAAGGGTCTGGTCATAGGAAAAGTTTCTTCAGAACCTATGATGGTATCTAAGAACTGAAGTGATGTGCTACAAAACAAGATGTCTAAGAAGCAAGAGGACGCAAGGAAGTTTGTTCTATCCGTGCAGATTGGTCATATGCGATTCGCTTATTCTCTATGCGATTTAGGTTCGGGTGTGAACCTCATGCCATATTCGGTTGTTAGGAAACTTGGGTACACAAAGTTCAAGCCAACGAGAATCTCATTGGTGTTTGCTGACAGGTCAGTAAAGTTACAAGTGGGGATTCTTGAGGATTTGCATGTTAGAATTGGCAATACTTTAATTACAGCATATTTTATGGTACTGGATTCGAGTCAAGCGATAGAAAAATCAATTGGGTTCTTGAACCTCGAAATAGAGAATGCTGACAGAGCACCTGCTCCAGAAAACTCTGTTGACGGTCCTTGGAGCGAATTAAAAGCTCCTAAGCTCGAACTCAAAACCCTACCAGCTGGGCTAAGGTACGTATTCCTAGGTCCTAATTCTACTTTCTCTGTGATCATAAATGCTGATTTGAACAATGTAGAAACCACCTTGTTATTGTGTGAACTTAGGAAGTATAGAAAGGCTATAAGATATTCACTAGATGATATTCTCGGAATTTTGCCTGATCTTTGCATGCATAGAATACATCTAGAAGATGAATCGAGGAATTCTATAGAACATCAGCAGAGGTTAAACCCAAATCTAAAAGATGTTGTAAAGAAGGAGATAATGAAACTTCTAGAAGCTGGCGTAATCTATGCAATCTCAGATAGTAAGGGTTAGTCCAGTTCATGTGGTACCTAAGAAAGGTGGAATTACTGTGATCACTGATATGTTCAAATTATCCCTAGAGCTTACTCTCTCAAATTAAGAGATCGATGCAGTACTTAGGGGTCGAATCCACAGAGACTGATGTTCACACAATAGATTAGTAGTTTGGGTTTTAGCTAAATAGTGATTAAAGAAAAGTAAAACAGGCAAGCAAAAGTAAATGTGTTTGTTTTCAAATATGGAAAAGGTAGACCTAGGGAAATTCTTCAGGAATTCAGAATTGTTAAACAGATTTGCATTGCAGGGTTGGTTAAGAACCGTTCTTGAACTCAAACACAAAATTCAAACCAATCAACTTTCGTTGCAGAGATTATCTATGTCTATAACAGTGAATCCTAAATTTCTTTGCAAATTCAACAATCAAAACATGCATTAAATCCAAGTTCGATATGTTCACAAAATCCCTAAATCAAATGTCTTTGCAGATAGGTATTTTGCTCATCAAGGTTTAATTCAGGAAACCAATGGCACTTTCGTGTCTACCAATTATCCTATGATCTAAATTTCAGTTGATCAGTCTAGAACTAGCATTAATCTCAACCTAGATGAAGAACTATATGATAACCCTAACAGAGCAAATCCAATTCAACAATTCATCCTATCCTTAGAAAAACCCTAAATCTAACAAGTGAACTACTCAGACATAATCATTGTAACACAAATCATAATCTGAATAAATTGCATTAGAATAGAAATAAAGGGAGTTCGAAATCTTCTCTCTATAGTGAGTTCTGATCTGTTTCTCCGAACAAGCTTTCAAAATCCAATTGCCAAAAGTAAGATAAGATATGTTCTAAAACTCTAAAAACAACTATTTATACTCTAAAACACGTCAGGGACTTGTCTTGCAATTAGGGAAAACTTCTGGGTCATTCTGTAATTCTTCAAAAGTCTTTAAAACTCGTGCGTAACAAGTAGTGGCGACCGGTGTCGAGCGACACTAGGAGGCAATGTCGATCGACACCAACATCCATCGTGATCTCCAACTTGCTCGTCTCAGCTACAGAATGCCAAATGCTTCCAATCATCCCAATATGCATCTAATGATTCCAAAACGTACCTGAACCTACAATGACTCGATAGAGACACAAAAACACCAAAAAGACTCTATAAACAGGACTTATATCATGGTTAAAAACCGTAAAAACCATGATATATCAACTCCCCCAGACTTAGCTTTTGCTTGCCCTCAAGCAAAACAGAAACTTAACCTGTGAAAGAAGTTTGTAAATCGCGGAAACTCCCTTTTCTCTTAAACCGATGCATTGAGCATTCAAACCAAACCCATATGCTCAACAGACCAATTCAAATCCAACCTCCATGTACTTCTCCGTAAGCTTTTCTGTACCCCAGATTCACCCCACTATTCCACAACAATTCCCATTAGCCTTCATCGCTGGGTCTCATCAATGAAATCAGTGCCAAGGACATTCTAGACTCATTCCCATTCAATACCATGACAAACTAACCAATTTCCACATCTTTTTGGTATTCTTTCTCTCCCCCAGACTTATTCTTTTCTTAACATCTTTTGTGTTGTTTGCTTTTATTTTTTTATTATTATCAAAAGTGTAGGCGAATAATGGTATCATAGGAAATTTTCCTAACCTCGCTTCCAACTTTTGTGTGATCATTCCTTTTGAAGTAAAATAATGGGGTCGTTGGAAATTTTCCTATCCCTTTACTTTAAAGAAAATCATATCATCTTTTCTGCAAATAAACACACTCTTTTTACTGAATAAGGGAGAGGAGTACCATTACTTTTTCAATTAGGCTTTTTGTTTGTTAGGTATGAACGAGGAGTCAACCCCTATGAACACCAGATGCATTGATGAGGTAAAAGGAAGAGCTCAGAAATTAGCTCCAGCTTGTGTGGAAACTGTTGCAAAACATGGGTCTCTCTAGAATACTGATCAGCTTTTGGATTTTTCATTAGTCGCATCTGAACTAAATCTGCATCATTAATCACTCAAGCACATAGAGTTTTGACTCAATAAAACAAACAGAATTGGACTCGACTCAATAAAACCAAATAAGAACAACAAAATAAATACAATGTCAGCGACTACCTCCCCCAGACTTGAGAATCACTGTCCCCAGTGATACCAAAGTAAGTGGTGGTAAAAGAAAGAAATCAAATGGAACAATATGGATCGAGGAGAGTCATGGAGTAACCTGTGCCTGGTGTCGAGCGACACCCATCGTTGGTGTCGATCGACACCAAGTGCAGATCGTCTGATGTAGTGAATGGAAAGCGGTGTCGAGCGACACTAGGAGAAAGTGTCGATCGACACCAAGCCTGTTTGCAGAAACGAGTTCTAGCAAGAAACATTGAATTGGCGATCGAAATCCAAAAGCACTGTAAACACGCACACACAGATCAAAAGCAATGACAAATAACAACAGAAATCCATACAGAATCCAAAAGGTAGCTGACAAACTGACTCAAAGAAAGAAAAATGACTCAAAGGAAAATTAAAAATAAGAGAAAAGAAAAAGAACCATGACGAATCGAAGAACTAATCCTCATCAGTAGCCTCATCATCAGAAGGGGTGGGTGCACGGTGACGGGGAGCAGACCTGGTCGAAGGACGCACACAACCGCAGCGAGATAGCCTGGAGATCGCCTGCCATATGCTCTGAAAGCTGTCAGCGACATATCGCTGAAAATCTGCAGTCTCCATGGGGAGCGCTGGTGTAGGCGGAAGCTCGAAGGATGGACCTCCAGCAAGGTCAGGAACAAAAGCATCCTCTGCAGCAGAAGGAACTGATCGTGAAGAGCTGCCACGACGAACCCGAGATGGTGGAGCAGCAGTCAGCAGACGAGAGTCGGGCTGGAAGTCAAGGCACAGAGGGTCTTCTGTAATCACCGTGAGATCCCTCTGTGGCAGCTAAATCAGGTGGGGGCCTCGAGAATCAGTGAAGCACCAAAGCCACTCGGGCTTAATCCAACGAGCACTCTTCAGGTACTCCTCATCCATGAGCGAGTGCCGGGTAATGATGCTGCAACTCTCTGTAGCAATCCCACAATGCCTAAAAATAGGTGTCAACAGACTACCTACACTCTCGACCTTGGTCCCACGACCCGAAAAAGGCTTAATCTTCAGTAAGACTAAGTGATGTGCAAACACGCCCCCGAAGTTAATATCATCATCCAACTCAGGCCACTCAAAACTATCAACACACAAATCCCTAACAGCATAGTACAGAAGAACCATCTCAGACAATCGCATCTTGCCAGGCTCCATCTTACACAGAAATGTGTTCCCAAGAAGACGAATGACATACCTCAGGACAGGATGGCGGATGTCAGACTGGGTGGACGTCTTCGAGTCATAACGCCCATTCCCAAAGTAGGCCCAGAAGGCTTGTACATCGTAGAAAATGGTGGGAAGGGCCACCCCTGTTGGGTCCCTGCTGAAACCATACAGCCCACAGAGATCGCGCAGAGACAACCTGTAACGAACTCCACGAATCAGAAAGGTGAGTGTACCTTCCTGCGCGTTCTTCACAACCTCGTTCGTGTAGTAGACACGAACGGTAACCAAGAATTGGCGTACCAAGTCGGGGAACAGGTCGTAGTGCTTGGTCGCTATCGTGCCCAAACCAATCTTCCGCAGAAGTTGCAGGATATCCTCCTTAATACCCATTCGCCTCAAAGCAACATTATCTGCGATCCTAGTTGGTCTAATCTCAACACCCAACCATGCATTATAGAACAAAGAATCATAATCATCCCAATCCTCTGCAATCTCTCTGTAAATGCAAGCATCACTTTCTGTCTCCTCCTTTGGGGATTTCTCCCAAACACTAGAAATGATTATCTTCCTACCCTCTAACTTAGGCCATGGAGGACGAGATGGAGGTACTACCTGTGGAGAGGGCAGCGGCGACGACGAGGAGGAGCCTGCGGCGGCGGTAGTGGCGGCTCGCGGTGGGCGAGAGGAGGAAGCCTCGCCGTCGCTTCTGTTTCGCTTCCTACGCGTTTCCATGGTTGCAGATCGAGGAAACAGAGAATAAAATCGGATTGCCCTTGAAATTTCGATCGAGATAGCACCTGAAAACACCCAAATCGCCTGAAAATCGCAGAAGTTAGAGAGGAATTTGTGTTTATGAAATCGATTGTCGGGTTATGACGCTCGACACTGGGCATATAAACTTATGGTGTCGAGCGACACCATTGACTGGTGTCGATCGACACCAACACCACGATTCGTCAACAAGTGAAGTCGTCGGTGTCGATCGACACTAAGAGGCAGTATCGATCGACACCAAGACCATGGTTCGTCAATGACTCAATTGAAATAAACAAAACTAAATGAAAGAAACAAAAAGCAAAAGAAATATGATACAGAGTTACCATAATGGGTTGCCTCCCACTCAGCGCTTGTTTTAAGTCATTAGCTTGACTTTGCAGATGATTAAGCAGAAGGTGCATCGTCTAGACGGATAATGTGTCCGTCAGGGATGGCGGCATTCGCCCAGTAATGTTTCACCCTTTGTCCATTCACAGTAAACTCCTTGCCGTCAGAGTTCATGAGGACAACAGCACCATATGGTCGAACCTCCTTGATGGTGAAAGGACCTGACCAACGAGAACGCAATTTTCCAGGAAATAAAAGTTAAACGAGAGTTGTACAGAAGTACCTGGTCGTTCGGTTCGAATTTCCTGGAGATGATCATCCTATCATGATAGGCTTTTGTTTTTTTCCTTGTACAGCTTAGAGTTGTCATAAGCATGGAATCTTATCTCATCCAACTCATTCAGCTGAACCATCCTTCTGTCCGCAGCAGACTTGATGTCGAAATTCATCATCTTAACTGCCTAAGCTACCTTATGCTCCAATTCCACTGGAAGGTGACATGCTTTCCCATAAAGCAGATGAAATGGTGTGGTGCCCAATGGTGTCTTGAATGCTGTCCTGTAAGCCCATAGCGCATCATCCAACTTGGCAGACCAATCCTTCCTGGTCTTACTCACTGTTTTCTCAAGGATCTCCTTAATCTGCCTGTTGGACACTTCCACTTGTCCACTTCTCTGAGGGTGATAAGGAGTAGCGACACGATGATGAACCCCGTGCTTTTTCAACAGCTTGTCAAAGACCCTGTTGATGAAGTGTGAACCACCATCACTGATCACAATTCGAGGAACTCCGAAGCGAGGAAAGATAATGGTCTTAAACAGCTTAAGAACCACCGCAGAGTCATTTCTAGGACTAGCAATTGCCTCCACCCACTTGGAGACGTAATCTACAGCGACCAGAATGTACTTGTTCCCGAAAGATGAGGGAAAAGGACCCATGAAGTCGATGCCCCAGCAATCAAAAACTTCAACCTCGAGGATAAAGTTTTGTGGCATCTGACATACATCACATGCGGAGATGAATGCATGGGTATCCTGGAACATAGTGGGCCACCAAAACCCTGCTTGAAGAACCTTGGACACTGTCTTGAAGGTAGCGAAGTGTCCTGCATACTCAGACCTGTGACAGTGAAACAACACATCTGAAACCTCAGATTCCGCAATGCATCTTTTGTAAACCCCATCGGAACAGTGCTTATATAAGTACGGCTCATGCCAGTAGAAGCGTCTGAGCTCTCGCAAGAACTTCTTTTTAGCATACCCTGTAAAGTTGTCTGGCTCATCTTCCGCAGCAAGGTAGTTGGCAATATCAGCATACCACGGACGAGGGGAAACAGCTACAGGAGTTGCATAGCTAACACAGCCCAACTCCGAAGCAGCACACGGAGGGTGTCGATCAACACTGTAAGTGGTGTCGGTCGACACTGAGACCATGTGTCGAGGGTGTGTGTCGAGTGCACCATTGCTTGATCGACAACCGTCCGTCTCTACGTATATGGTGTCGATCGACACCCTGGTGGTGTCGGTCGACACTGAGACCAATCCGTGAGTGTTCTGCAGATTATGTCGCAAAAATGCCTGTAGATCATTCAGAAAACCGGTTTCGACCAGGTTGATGGCTTCCTCAGGTAGATCATCATGAATAGGAACACCATCGTCAATCCGAATCCTTGAGAGATGATCAGCAACACCATTCTCAACCCCCTTCTTGTCCCTGACCTCGATGTCGAATTCCTGAAGCAGAAGAATCCATCTCAACAATCTCGGCTTAGCATCCTTTTTCTGCATCAAGTATTTGAGAGCTGAGTGATCTATATGGACGATCACCTTAGATCCTACCAAGTAAGTGCAAAATTTCTCAAAAGCAAACACCACGGCCAACAGTTCCTTCTCTGTTGTTGCATAATTCCTCTGTGCGTCATCAAGCGTTCTGCTGGCGTAGTAGATGGCATGAAGTTTCTTGTCCTTTTTTTATCCCAGAACAGCCCCAACTGCGAAGTCACTAGCATCACACATAACCTCAAAAGGTAGATCCCAATCTAGGGGTTGGACAATAGGAGCACTCACCAATGCTTGCTTGATCTGGTCAAACGCTAAGAGACAATCAGCATCGAATTCAAACTAAACATCCTTGCAGAGCAAAGCAGTTAGTGGCCTGGCGATCTTGCTGAAGTCTTTGATGTATCGTCTGTAGAAGCCTGCGTGTCCCAGAAAACTCCTCACTGATTTCGCAGAATTTGGAGGTGGTAGACCCGTCATCACTTCAATCTTAGCTCACTCAACCTCAATCCCAGCTTCTGAAACCCGATGCCCAAGCACAACACCATCGCGGACCATAAAGTGACATTTTTCCCAATTCAGAACCAGGTGCTTTTCTTCGCATCGAGCAAGCACTTTGCACAAGTTGTCCAGGGAGTCTTTAAAGGAGGACCCATAAACAGAAAAGTCATCCATAAAGACTTCCATGTAATCTTCGATCATGTCAGTGAAGATCGACATCATACATCGCTGAAAGGTCGCAGGAGCATTACAAAGTCCAAATGGCATCCTTCGGTATGCAAAAGTACCATAGGGACAAGTAAAAGTAGTCTTCTCCTGGTCGTCTGGATGGATAGGAATCTGAAAGAACCCCGAATATCCATCAAGGAAGCAGTAGTAGGAGTGACTAGCTAATCTTTCCAGCATTTGGTCAATGAAAGGCAGAGGAAAATGGTCTTTCCTGGTCGCAGCATTTAGCTTTCTGTAGTCAATGCATATTCTGTGGCCTGTCACTGTTCTTGTAGGGATCAGCTCATCCTTGTCAGTCTTAACTACTATAACCCCTCCTTTCTTAGGAACCACATGCACTGGACTAACCCAATTGCTGTCTTAGATAGGATATATGTTACCAGCTTCCAGCAATTTCATGATCTCCTTCTTAACGACCTCCTTCAGATTCGGATTCAGCCTCCTCTGATGCTCAACTGACGACTTTGTCTCATCCTCAAGGTAGATCCTATGCATGCACAAATCTGGGGAAATACCTGCAATGTCATCAAGAGAATAGCCAAGAGCTTTGCGAAACTTGCGCAGCTTACTTAGCAGTAAAGTGAGCTCTGCGTTGTTTAAAGAAGAATTCACAATGACAGGGTAAGAAGAGTTTTCACCAAGAAAAGCGTACCTTAGCCCTGCAGGGAGTTGTTTGAGATCAACCTTTGGAGCTTTCTCTGCACTCCAATCACGAACAGTGGCAACCTTTTCAGAAGTTGCGATACACTCCTCTGTGCCTGTTGACTGCGTCATCTGATCTCTCGTGTCCATTAGCCTGGCATACCCAGCAGCAATGTCATCTAAATGCTCTGTTTCCGCTGTAGGAGTGAGCAAAGCCCTTTCCAAAGGGTCCTCAGGGTGCATCTCGTGGAAAATCTCCTGAGCAAGGTTGGACAATGTATCCACATAGAAAGTCTGCCCATCAATGGTAGGTCTCTTGACTAGCTTATCCATATCAAAGTTCATCACCAAGTCACCCACATTCAGCCCTATCCGTCCTTTCCTTACATCGATGATTGCACCAGCTGTAGCCAAGAAAGGTCGTCCTAAAATCAGAGGATCCTTAGGTTCTTCCTCATATTGCAGAACCACGAAGTCAGTGGGAATGAGACAATCCCCTATCGTTATTGGAACATCCTCAAGCACACCATCAGGAATACGAACAGATCGATCAGCTAAGATAAGCGTGATCTGGGTTGATTGGAAATCAGTCATCCCAAGGTTGACTGCAACAGAACGAGGCATCAAGTTGACACTAGAACCCAAATCACACAAAGAACGGGCAAACCTGTCAGAGAAGATGTTGCAGTCCAAAACAAAGCTTCCAGGGTCTGGGAGTTTGTCCGGAATCTTGTTTTGAATAACAGCGCTAACATGAGCAGAGATCATCATCACACTTTGCTCAACATTCATATCTTTGGTCACCATCCGCTTCACATACCGTCTAATTACAGGAGAAGTCTTCACCGCATCAATCAAAGGGATCTCAACAATGAGCTTATCCATCATTGCCTTGCATCTGGCATCTTCCAACTCTTGTTTAGATTTCCTAGGGTTCCTAGGATAAGGAACCTTAGGCTTGTATATCCGCTCTGTAACCTGATGAAGAATATTGTTTGATCTTGGTTGAGATCGCTCATGGTGTCGAGCGACACCTAATGAGTGTCGATCGACACTGGTCGTTGGTGTTGACACTATAGTATCGATCACGGTCGATTGTGGTCCGTCAGACGTAGATTTGTTATCTTCTGGAAGGTGTCGAGCGACACCAGATGGGTGTCGATCGACACGTTTGCCTTGTGTCGAGTCTTCGGTGTCGACCTCGGTCGATTTCTCTCCATCATACGTCGATTTCTCAGAAAGTGCGACTGGTGTCGATCGACACTTAGTGGTAGTGTCGACCGACACTGGTCGTTGATCAACAGACTCTTCATCCTCGACATCCTCTAACTCTTGGAGTTCGTCTGGCGTGAGGCGCTTCAACACAGGTTGAAGGGTCTTACCACTTCTCAACGAGATGGCATTACAGGGATGCTTAGGATTGGCATCAGTCCTTCCTGGAAGGAATCCTTCTTGTCGCTTTACAGACCCAGCAGTCTGAGCGACCTAAGTATCCAACTTCTTGACATGCGTGGTCAAAGCTTCAAACTTCCCATTCAGGTCTGTGTATAGAGCATCAATCTTCCCATTGAAATCTACTGTGATCTTCTGCTGACCGTCCAGAATCTGTTCGAGCATAGCTTTAACATCACTATCCTGAGTCTGCGGAGGAGGTTTCTGGTATGAAAAACTTCCATAGCTTCGGCTGAAACTGTTGTTCAGATAAGGTTTCTGGTAGTCTTGCCTTGGGGGGTAGGCTGAAGAGTTCTGATTACCTGCAAAGCTTGACCGCTGACTGCTTCCACTATACCCTCTGTTCCCTTGGTAGTTACCATACCTCTGACTCTAAAACCCAGCCTGGTTGACAAACTGCACTTCTTCTTCTGATCTTCCTTCTGGATCAAAGGTTTCAACCTCGGCAGCAAAGTGAACAGACTTCTTACCGACAAGGAGGTTGTGAACTGAATCTAGCTTGGCCTTGACCTCAGCAATCTGACCACCCTCTGAATTACCTGCTAGCTTCTTCCTTTCAAAATCAGCATTCTTCGTGCTGTTACTTGAAGCTAAGTTCTCAATCAAGGTGATTGCATCCTCCGGATATCTGGTGTTGAGATTGTCATTACTCGCGGCATCAAGAGCCATCTGATACCTCCAATCCACGCCTCTGAAGAAGATTCCCAGCAACTGAACCTCACTGAACCCGTGATGCGGACAGTCTCTCTGATAAGCCCTGAATCGCACCCAAGCAGCCTTGAATGCTTCAGCAGGTTGTTGAGAAAAAGTGGAGATCTTTGTTCTCGCATCCTCTGACCTTGCATCGTCATAGAAGTTGTTCAAAAATGCATTTTTGGTCTCCCACCAAGTTGTCAGAGATCCTGGCTTCAATTGTTTGAGCTAGTAAGCTGCTTCCCCACCAAAAGAGTAGGGGAAAAGTTTGTAGAAGAGGAAATCAGTTGAGACCCCATTAGCCTTGATGCTTGTAACGAGATCCTCAAACCTCTCAATATGATCCATGGGTTGCTCATGAGGAAGACCATGGAAGGGATGCTGTCCCACAAGAGTGAAGTAGGCGGGTTTCAGCTCGAAGTCATTCCTCTGAAAAGGTAGGGGAATGATCGCAGATCGATTCGCGTAGAACTGATCTGGCCTGTTGTAGTCCCCTAGTGTCCTGCCACGAGCAACCTGAGCAGCTGCAGCAGCTGCCTGCAAGTCCGGAGCCTCAATAGCAGGAGGGTGTCGAGCGACACCCTGTTGGTGTCGATCGACACCATCGGCGGGTTCGGGCACCACATTGCCCTCAGCATCAAGTTTTTGGCCCTGCTCGTTGCGCACGTGGCCCTCTTGATCACGTAGTACCCCAGCTTCATCCCTGACCAAAACAACCAAGTTATCCATTGCAGCAAGTTTTTTTGCTTTGCGGTTAGTGCGCTCAATTCTTGTTATGTCTTGGTTAGAAAGAATTTGCAAGCTGAAGATCTTTGTTGCCCCTGGTTTTGCGATTAGGCATAAACCTGAAATACAAAGAGAAAAGAAAAACATGAAAAACGTAAGTAAATAAATAACAAAAGAATTTAGACTAAAACCTAACAAAAATCTAATGGTGAAACAAGAGTCCCCGGCAACGGCGCCAAAATTTGATATGCTCAAATTATCCCTAGAGCTTACTCTCTCAAATTAAGAGATCGATGCAGTACTTAGGGGTCAAATCCACAGAGACTAATGTTCACACAATAGATTAGTAGTTTGGGTTTTAGCTAAATAGTGATTAAAGAAAAGTAAAACAGGCAAGCAAAAGTAAATATGTTTGTTTTCAAATATGGAAAAGCTAGACTTAGGGAAATTCTTCAGGAATTCAGAATTGTTAAACAGATATGCATTGCAGGGTTGGTTAAGAACCGTTCTTGAACTCAAACACAAAATTCAAACCAATCAACTTTCGTTGCAGAGATTATCTATGTCTATAACAGTGAATCCCAAATTTTTTTGCAAATTCAACAATCAAAACATGCATTAAATCCAAGTTCGATATGTTCACAAAATCCCTAAATCAAATGTCTTTGCATATAGGTATTTTGCTCATCAAGGTTTAATTCAGGAAACCAATGACACTTTCGTGTCTACCAATTATCCTATGATCTAAATTCCAGTTGATCAGTCTAGAACTAGCATTAATCTCAACCTAGATGAAGAACCATATGATAACCCTAACAGAGCAAATCCAATTCAACAATTCATCCTATCCTTAGAAAAGTCCTAAATCTAACAAGTGAACTACTCAGACATAATCATTGTAACACAAATCATAATCTGAATAAATTGCATTAGAATAGAAATAAAGGAAGTTCGAAATCTTTTCTCTACAGTGAGTTCTGATCTGTTTCTCCCAACAAGCTTTCAAAATCCAATTGCCAAAAGTAAGATAAGATATGTTCTAAAACTCTAAAAACAACTATTTATACTCTAAAACACGTCAGGGACTTGTCTTGCAATTAGGGAAAATTTTTGGGTTATTCTGTAATTCTTCAAAAGTTTTTAAAACTCGTGCGCAACAAGTAGTGGCGACCGGTGTCGAGCGACACTAGGAGGCAGTGTCGATCGACACCAACATCCATCGTGATCTCCAACTTGCTCTTCTCAGCTACAGAATGCCAAATGCTTCCAATCATCCCAATATGCATCCAATGATTCCAAAACGTACCTGAACCTACAATGACTCGATAGAGACACAAAAACAACAAAAAGACTCTATAAACAGGACTTATATCATGGTTAAAAACCGTAAAAACCATTATATATCAATCACAAATGAAAAGAATGAGTTGATACCAACTAGGACAGTAACTGGTCATAGGATGTGTATTGATTACAGGAAATTGAATGCTGAGTCTGGGGGGAGTTGCTACTAATTCTGTTTATTTTGGTTGTTTTCTTTTCTTTGAGTTAGTTTTTTTTTTGTTTTTTTGAGTCAAGACTTTGTTGGGAATTAGGACCTCATTCTAGGATGATTATTGAACCACTTGCGTTTAACCTTCTCTCTAGTGACCATTTTTACAGAATATTGGGTGCATGGAACAACTGAACACCTCAATATCCTATCTTCCAGGTTTAATCAGAAAAACATAAACTCTCATTATAACTGAACCTAATATTGACTGAAATTCTTCTCGCTATCGGCACTAGATTAGGGAAACAAATCATATTCAGGATTCCTTATTCTTTGCATCACTCTTGTTGCCCATTTTTAGCTAGTACCCTCCTTAAACCATACGTCTTTTCAGACCTCTTGCACTCTTGTTACTATATTGTCATATGTCTATATATGTGCAAAAGAATCAGAGAGACATGGGTTGACACAGCCTCTAAATCACTCTTTCTGAAATCCAGAGCACCTGCTCCACAACAGAGCACCCGCTCCTATTTTCAGAAGATGGTTTATAAAGAGGTGAAACAAAAATCCACAAGGAAGGAATGGCAATGACAAGCTCCACTTGGGTATGTACAACAACTCTGATGATGAAGAGTCGATGATCATCATCATCAAAATATAAAAAAAAAGGTTGTCTCTCTGCACAGTGAGTATACCCAAGGAGGATGATGGCTAAATGAAGAGTTAGAGAGATTGAAAGAAGGAAAGAGTGGTTTAGAGAATGTGGAACTCAAATGGACTCATTCTCTCTTGCAATTTTGTGTGATATCCTGCATCCTCTACGAGCGCCGGGTAACCCTTAAACACTTGGAACTCCACCTCTAAATGGCCTTAAATCCCTTAGCGTCGTCTACCCTAAATAGTGCTAGTAGCGAGAAGGTCACGCAACCTTTAATGAATGTGAAGAGTTTATGTTTAGAATATGAAACTGGGATGAGAATGTATTGAGAAGTTTTGGTAAAGCTTTGCTATTCATATTCTGGCTTTTGTGGTGTGCAGGTTGAAGGTTGTTTACTCGGTTCACTGATGATGAAAGAGTTTCCACTTTTTCAAACCTTTCTCTTTCACTTGGTCTTGAATTTGTTTGAGGACAAACAAAGATCTAAGTCTAGAGAAATTAATATAATACGTTTTTAGCGCATTCTAACCTTTGTTTTGTAGGTCTTTATCGAGTCTTTTATTTTATTTTGAGTCATTTTAGGTCTAAAAGGTGGCTGGAATGGAGGATTGTAGCTCATGAAGAGACTTGGCGAAAATAGGGGAAAAGTGAAGCTTTTTAGAAAGTTTCGAAGAAAGGAGCACCCGCTCCTCAACGGTGCACCTGCTCCCGTGGAAGATCTATTTTTAGAAATTTCATTAAACCTAATTTTTGCCACCTATGATTTTTCCCTAATTAATACTAGCCGCCCCAGACCTCGAGGGGATATCCATTATCGAATTTTTATCGAACTGTTGAGAGAGAACTTGAGAGAGATTGAGAGATACATTGTTTTAGAGTTTTTGTAAGATTTGAAGATTGTCTTCCACCCTTTGGAGAAGTTTTCTAAACTCTTTACCTCTTTCATTTATTTTATCCATGAATTCTTTTATCTCTCTTGTTGTTGTTCGATCTATCATGTCTGAGTAGTTCTACTAGTTAGGTTAAGGGTTTCGAAGAGATTAGGGATTCATGAATTAAGCATAAATATGATTCTATATATATTGATATCTTCATCTATTATTGTTCTAAATGCCTAGACTAGCTTGGTCACCTAGCCTCTGATTTTAGGTTTAATTTACTCATCAAAAGTGTTGTGAATTGCTTGAAAGAACATAGATGGGCGATTTGTCCTTAGCCAACGACAGTTGATGCTAAGGCAAGTTGTGAACAAATCGATCTCATCCTTCATAATGCTTATTATTCTTTGTAAACTCAAATGACAGTTTAGGGTGTTAGATTGATTGATAAAGTGGTTGATACCACGACAGTGGATCCTCCTATTTCTATGGTTGAGTTCTAGATTGGCTCTGAATTGTTTTCCTGAATAATTGTTTGGTTCTAGATTATCTAATCCCTAAGATATTATTCCTTAGCCTAACGTTTTTATTAATATTTGTTTAAACCGATTTTATTTAATTTGCTTGCTATTTGTGACAACCGAAAATTAAAACCATCTTGATCGCTTAGCTGAATTTGTATATCAAAAGATTAGAGTGTATTGCTGGTCCCTTGGATCGAACCTCACTATTATACATCGAGTTTTTGAGGTTTAAAATTTATTATGGTAGAAGGCAAACGCTTATCTATCACCTTAGACCTAGATGTACCTCTTTGCGGATTTGGATTTGAGTTAATATTCTAAGAGTTATCCGCGTTTCGTAAGGTGCTCTGTTTCAGACTTGATTTGGACCAACATTTTGAGTTAATATTCTAAGAGTTATCCGTGTTTTCGTAAGGTGCTCTGTTTCAGACGCGATTTGAACCAACGTGGATTCAAAGAGAGTTTGAGGGTTCATATGTGCTCGGATCATCACGAAACTTTGAGGGTAGCTCTAGGGCATCTAGGAGTTGAGTTTCAACGATGCATATTGGAATTAGAAAGTTAGATTTCGATTCGTGACTCAATCTTTGAGGCTGATCGTTTTTGTTATTTTCCAGTTTAGGTTGTAGGGTGAGTTGAGCTACTGTGGGCGAGTGGGAAGTCACTGCTGGTTGTGGGATTGTTGTTTTTGGTTTGAAAATCATCCTTGTTTCGAGGTGAGTGTGTGACCATGAGCTTATCTAAGCGATTGGGATTGATTGACTTGTTTGCCGTGATGGTAAGCTGGATTTTTGGTGGATCCAGAATCGAGTTTCTGGTTTGGTCATGTCGATGGGTTGATTGTTTATGGGTTTGAGTTGTTTCATGATTTATGTGTTGATTTTTGGTCTTAATGTTCTTGTGTGTATAGCTCGTAGATGGGAGGATCGCCTCACTAAGTATTTGTGATAATACTTACGCATCTCTTTCTTTATGGTGCAGGTAAAGATAAGGTGTGAGCGTGGAATAATGGCGAGGAAGAGAAGATGATCTAGGGTCTCGTTTTCGTGGTGTTGTCGGTTATTGTTCTTGTTTTATTTTCGGGATTACCGCATGTTGGTTAATTTTGCTGGATTGTCTTGGTTGAATTTTGGATAATTTATTTATGAGAATTTGAATTTGGGTTTGATGGTTAGTTTGTGTTGGTTTTGGCATGATTTTTAATTGGGAGAATTATTTGATATTTAGGGGATATTAGTTAATTAATTAAAAAAAAAGGGAGTTGTCGTTTCAGGTTTATTCGGTTTTTGTTTTTTTCGGTTATTTGAAATTGTTGCCGAAGTGACCTGAAAACAAATTCGGTTCGGGTTGTTCGGTATTCGGGTTATTGTTTTTTGTTTTTCGGTTATTTGAAATTGTTGTTGAAGTGAACCAAAAAAAGTACGGTTTGAGTTGTTCGGTAATCGGGTTATTCGGTTCGGTTTCATGATTTATTTGCACATCCGAACTAAACCGGAAAAAATCTCATTCGGTTATTGTGAACCGAATTAGAAGAAAATAAAGAGAAGACATTAAAAATGAGACCAAAACATAAGTAAGGCCATTACACAAGGATCAGTTTATCACCATTCACCATTACAGACATTACTCATTACTTAGTGAGAACAAAACATAAACTTTACATAATTAGTAACTCTAACCAATGTTACTTGTAAATTAGTAGTTACACCACCAAAAAGTTAATTATAACAGTTTCAATGTTCATAGAATTGTAACAATACCATCCATAGTTCAAAAGAGAGAAGGTATTGACTCAATACCATCGATTGACAAGTCTACAGAGTGTTAATCCGCATCAAAAAAGGCAAAGAGCAGCTTCATGAATTCACCATAGTTAAGGCTGTTAATCCACATCAAAAAGGACAAAATAGCAGCTTCCTAATTCTACCTGTAGGCATCGAAAACCAAACATAACTTAACACTCTCACAATCTACATTGAGTACACATTTAATCTACATTGAATACACATTTAAAAGAATACTTAACGTTTACCAAGAATCACTGAGTGGGCCAAGTGACCATTGCATTCTGAGCATCTACACAAGAAAACATATTGTTAATAAGCTTAAAGAGTTAAACTTGTATATACAATGCATGAATTTGGTTATACTTACCAAGAGACTCAAATAACACAACTTCTTCCAACATTTGCACCAAGTTTGCAACCTTTGCTTCTGATTTAAAAGAAACCCGCAACCACTGTTGAGTGCATAGCAATACCTCAACCATATAAGGAGTCAAATAACTCTTATATGGATCCAATACTCAGCCAGTAGTACTTGAAAGCTGATTTAGAAGCAACATATGAGACTTGGATAGCTAGAACATCTCCAGCTAGTTCTGATAAGATGGGGAATTTTTGGCTGTTACACTTCCACCATGATAGAACATCATACGGAAAACCCAAAGTAGTCTCCACTCTAACATCAATTTTTCTGTCAAGTAGATATCCAGCTCACTGCAACCATCTAGTTTAGTCTTAGACTTCACTAACTTACTGTATAGCAACTCCATCGCTTCACAACTATCACCATCCTAATCAGATATGTAACACATAGGAGTAGGTGCTGGCTCTGAATCTGTTGGCTCCTCAACCTCAACAGGTTTGTTAAGTCTTAATCTATATTCCTCATACAGCTTTTTCATCACACTTGAAACTAAACCATTAAATTGCCTAGATTCTCCTTACCATAGAGTTGTTAAAAGCAAAGATTAGCAAACTGCATCTTGTTGCGGGGATCAAAAACAGAAGCAACAATCACCAGGAGATTCATATTCATTAGACCATCCCAATACTTCTCAAATTTGTCCCTCATAACATGTGTCTGCTTCCTGACCTCCTCATTGTTGTTGCTACACTTGGTAATGAGATTTTTCTCAATGTTGACAATCTCATTGTAACAGAGAGTTGAAGTCACTGATGTTGAAGCTGAAATTGTTAAAGTACACTTGTAAAAGATCCTGAGAAACTTAACTAACCTTGAAACTTCTTCCCAATCATTATAAGTGGGTGGTCCAACACGTTTTATCTTTGTCTTTTCATCCTCTTCCAAGAAATAATCATCATAAATCTTGTCCTCACTCAACATCTTCTCAAAAGCAACTCTTAATAAGTCAACATAAGGTATGTTGAATTCCATCTTGTCACAACATCCAAAGGCAAGCTACCTCTACATACCTTTCATGAGTCACATCTCAATGCAAACGACTTCAATCTTGGAATGATGACCTTACATACTTAATAGCATTCCTAAGAGTAACTATACTAGCCTTTGCTCTTCTCAGACCATCTCCCACAATCAGATTGAGGATGTGTGCACAACACCTCATATGCATGAATTCACCATCTATGACTAATGTATCTCCTCTTCTCAGCCTCAACTCATATGTAAACACCTTTACACCTTGTCATTCCCCTTAGCATTATCAACTGTCACACTAAACACTTTCTCGATTCTCGATTTTTCTAAACAATCCAGAAGTTGTCTTGCAATAATGTCTCTTTTATGATTAGTGATGACCTTGAAGCTAAGAATCCTCTTCTGCATCTCCCAATTCTCATCAATCCAGTGAGCTGTCACAACCATGTAGTTGAAAGAAGTTGTTTGATAAACCCATACATTTGTGGTGAGAGAGACTCTTTGTTTCTTAACACTAAACAAATGTTTTAGCTCCTCTATCTCTTGCAGATACATCCCAACTATGTCTCTACAACATGTACTCATGGAAAAGGTCTTGTATAAAGGTAGGATGTTGAAACAGAAACACTTCCACCTCTCAGATTCTACAAAGGAGAATGGCAACTCATTCACCACAACCAACTCATTCACGGATCTCCTAAAAAGCTGAGGATCATACTTAATAACACTCATATTCCGACCTTTATCACCACTTAAAACCTTATATTTCTTTATGTCCTCATAATCCTTGAACATCTTGCATCTATTTATGTGACCTTTCATAGGACTAGTCCCTATTGTCTTAGTGTCGCACCCTATCTTTGTACCACAATACCTAGAATTGTTCTTCTTATCATCATATACCCTTTGTATAAAATGTTGCCATACCTCTGCCTTTTTAGTAAACTTTTCTTCGGTTTCGGTGGTAGACCAGAATTTGGTGTTGCCCTCTTCTTCCCAATCGCAACAGGTTCTTCTATGTTACAAGTCCTCCAGTAAGATCTTCAACAATCTCGTTGTCATCTTGAGAAGCCATTTACAAAACGGTGACTAGTTTAGCATTAGACAAGTACATAACCTCATGATAAAAATACCAAATGAAGAAAGGATGAACAAATTAATCGATATGGAAAATTAAGGGTTAAGGTTTGATCTTTCAAATTCAAAATTAACGAGAAGGAGGACTAAGTTTAACAAATAAAAAACCTCAGAAAAACCCTAGAAGAAGAAAGGATGAACAAATGACAAATCAATCGATTTTGAAAAATTTAGGGTTAGGGTTTTTGTTTGAAATCCGACATTAACAATTTCGAGGACGAGTATAGAAAACAAAGTCTTCAGAGGATAAAAATATAACTCTCTAATCAAAACCTTTTAATAGATTCATGAGAAAGAAGGAGAACTTACCAGTGGGAAATCCGCGATTAGGGTTTGTTTTCGACAGACTAAGGGCTCGATTTCTACAACACGATTGAGAGAATAAGGCGCAGTAGAAGACGATACTGAAGAAGAGACGTGATGATGATGAATGATTGAGGTTTCTCGGCTAATCGCCTTCTCGGGTTAGAGGTTTTTCGTTTTCGCAGAGAGAGGCACTAGGTCGAACACGGAGAAGAAAAAAATGAAAAGATTAGTGTTAATGAAAGTATTAGGTGTTTATATACCTCGGTTTAAGCAAAACCGGTAGGTTATGCCTCGCCTCGCCAAACCGACTGGTAACCGAATTGCCAAATTAATTTCACAGATCGGTTAGCCTCCCCTCTTAATTTCGGTGCCGAGAACCAAATTTCTCGGTTATCTCGGTTCGGTTTTTTTGGTTATTTCTGAAAATCTACGGCTATTTTAGTCGCATCAAAGATGTATTTGAATACAATTACAACATATTAAAATGTTTTCTCTTTTTTGTGATAAACAATAAAGTGATAAGATATTTTTCGTTCATGTTTGATTTATAATAATAGTCATAATATAGAAACACCTACTTCGGAAAATGAAAACGTTATATCAATTTTTCAATGCATTTTCCTTTTTGTAATTGTTTTTTTAACATTGGTATTCAATGTATATTAAACAGTACTACATCATAATTTCATATATGACATATTAAATTCACTAGATCCAATATTTTCTATTTTATACGACGTTGTTGATTTGTTTTTATGTCTAGCTTAAGAGGTATAGACAGAAATATGTAGGCTTTATGGGCCATCTCCCTATTTGTTTTTAAAAGAAATCATATACACAATACCTATTTTTAACAAAAAAATGAGAATAGGAGCCCACAAATTAAATTGAGTGTAAATAAAGGCCTAATAGGGCCCAATTTTTATTTATAAGGCTTTTATTTATGATGGATCATACTTGATCATTTATCTAGGTTAACCTTTGTTCCATACTTCAGGTTCTAGAAACCTATAGTTTTTTTTTCTCTTTTAGTTGCGCCGCATCTACTAAAACAAACAAAAAAAAACATTTCAAAATTTGCCGATAATATTTTGTAAAAATAAGATTTGATCGCATCAAATAAGTGAACTCGAAATCATTTATGCATTCAAAGGTATGTTTTAATAAGCCTGATTTTTAAAATTTTCATATTCATTCGATTTTATATATTTTGGAATATATTTTTCTGCTCATGTGATCATTGTGATTATATCTTTTGTTTTTCTTTTATAATAAGTTCTTTTGTAAAGCAAAATTGGTTTTTATGAAGATTTGGTTTTAACTTACACAATAGGTTGACGTTTATCTCCAATAGACCTAATACTTTACACGATGTTATTCAATTTTTTTCTTTATCTAGTTTAATTTTTCTTTTAAATATATATTTTATATATATATATAAGGTTTAACTTACACGATGTTATTCAACGACACTGGAAAATTAGAACATTAAAAACACTTGAAAGAGATCTTGAAATCAATTATACATTTAAAAGGTACGTTTAAATAATACAAATTTTCAATATTTATATTTATTCGATTTCATGCCAAGTTGTAATGAAGGAAAGTTTAAGTAAATATTCTTTGCATTGAGAGCTTGCATCCAAGGCTTCCAAGTCATGAAAAAAGTGATCCTTGTGGATGGAACCCACATTAAGATTATATATGGTGGAGTGCTAATTATTGCTACAGCTCAGGATCCAGACCGTCACCATTATCCAATTACTTTTGGGGTAGTTGATGGTGAGAAAGATGAAAGTTAGAGGTGGTTTCTGAATATGTTGAAAACAGTAGAGCTAGATGATCCTGAAATTGTGTTTGTTTCTGATAGAAATCAAAGCATCATCAAGCCAATAGGCGAGGTCTACGCTAAGTCTTAGCATGGATATTGTATATAGCATTTGTCTCATAATGTGAAATTACGTGCTAAAGGCGCTAACAGAGAGGAGGTTGCAAAGAAGTCCAGAGAATGCGCTACGGTTTATATAGAAGCTGAGTCCATACCACTATATGAGTCATTCAGAAAAATATATCCTAAAACCGCCGAGTATCTAGATACTACTTGTAACGCCCGTCTCCCAGAAAGTGGACTGTTGATGTGAAATATATATATGTGGTATATATATGTCATTATGTCTTTGATCCGTTTAAGTCCGTGATAAATGTGTTTTCTCGCTGTTGAGGCTTTTAATGTTAAGAGCTCCGGAGAAAACATTTATCGAGTGGAGAAAATCGAGTTTTGGAGCGGTTGGTGGGTGTGGACCCCACGTGACAGTTTTTAAGTCAAAGAATGGCTTAATTAATCTTTTCTTTCTTCTTCTTTTCTTTCTTCTTTCTTCCTTCTTTCTTCTTGCCACGGTTTTGGTTGCAGATAAAGAGAGAGAGAGAGAGAGAGAGAGAGAGATAGAGAGAAAGCTTGGGAGAGCTTGTTCTAGAGAAGAAGAGCAAGGGGAATCTTCCAAGGATCTAAGGTGAATACGCGACCATGAGCTTATCTAAGCTTCTGAGGTAGTTTTGTGTGGTTTTGGTGTGTTGAGATTGTTTGTGTGTTTGGTATGTTTGAGTTAGATTCTTGTTGAATCCATGGTTTGTGTTGCTTGTTTTCTTGTGTTATGGGTTGGGTTTGAGCCTAATTGCTTGGGGAAAACAAGGATTGAGGTGGGAAGGGGTCGATTGTCGTGAGGAAGGGTGAAAGAGGTCGAGTTCGGTTTTGGGTTGCAGGTGGGCGTCTGAATCGGTTTGTGAAATCGATTGCAGACAGATTTCTGGTTCTGAATCGGTTTGTAAAATCGATTGCATACAGATTTCTGGTTCTGAATCGGTTTGTAAAATTGGTTGCAGACCGATTGAACACTTTTCGTAGGCGATTCTTCGTTTTTACCGCTCGGTTTGCGAAATCGATTGTAGATAGATTTCTGGTTCTGAATCGGTTTGCGAAATCGATTGCAGACAGATTTCTGGTTCTGAATCGGTTTGTGAAATCGATTGCAGACAGATTTTTAGTTCTGAATTGGTTTGTGAAATCGATTGCAGACAGATTTCTGGTTCTGAATCGGTTTTTAAAATCGGTTGCAGACCTATTCAGAGACCCTTTTGCGCGTCACTTTTCTTCCTTCTGTTTGACGACTTAGATCAGATCCAGTTCGGTCCCTGCTGTTGAGTTTTGTTTCTTGGGTGTTTCTATTGCATGTTTTGTGCGGTTGGTGATCTCTTGCTTGTGTGTATAGCTCGTAGATGGGAGGACCGCCTCACTTAGTATTTTTGTTAATACTTACGCAACTCTTTGTTCTGTTGCAGGTAAAGATAAAGTGTGATCGTGGAATCGAGGCTATGAGGAGGGGGATGATTAGAACTCGGTTGGGTGTGGTTGTGTTTGTTTATTGTATGTGTCGAATCGTTTGTTATGTTTAAATAATTCGAATACTGTTGTTGACGGTTTGTTAAGCATTTAATAAGATCGAGTTTTATTGCTTTGGCTGTGTTTGTTGGGGGTTAATATTATGGGGTATTAACTACATATAAAAAAAAATTCGGGTGCGGTCGTTTCACTACTTGTAATTTGTCAAAATGGACAAAATATTATTTTGCAGAAGAAATGTACAACATAGACACCACCAACTGTTGTGAATCTATGAATAACGTTTTTAAAGATGCAAGGAAGTATTCATTGTTACCAATGATTGATGTGATTGATGTGATTGTTGCAAAAATTGATGAATGGTTTAACAAGTATAGGAAGAAGTCAGGTGAGTCTTCAAGCTCACAGAAGGTGGTGCCTTTTGTTGCTGGCGTGTTGCACAAAAGTTGTGAGGTAGCATATTTGTTACCAGTGTGTGAGCTAAATAGTTTTCTTCTTCAATACAATGTGACTAGATGCGATGGAAAAAATTATACGGTTGATTTGTCAAGGAAAATTTGCACTTGCAAGTATTTTGATATAGACAGATTTCCATGTGAATAACTGCTGGCACGATGCACGCATAAACTTCAGGGAAGGAGTTCGATTCATACGAGTTATGGTCTAAATATTATCTTATGGAGCAGTGGGCATTGGCTTATTGCAGGACAATTTATCTAGTACCCTATTTATCCGAGTGGAATGTTCCCGATGCTATACAAACTTTGTGTCTTAACTCCAGATTATACGATAAAGCAAGGAAGAAACCAAGAGACAAGGTACGCATCAGTTGGAGAATTTGGACGTCGGGGTGTTGGACGCTTTTTTTACAGTGGTGCTGGAACTAGTACTTAACTGTTTGTGTAAGTTGTTTGATGTTGATTTCTGTCTGGGTAAAACTTGTATAACTGGGTACAACTATGTTTTAATTGTCTATGTTACATGTTCTATATTAATATGTGTAGATAAAACTTGTAAAACTGGGTACAACTATGTTTTAATTGTCTGTTTTACGTGTTTTTATTTTAATATTTGTCTGGGTAAAACTTATATAACTAGATACAACTATGTTTTAATTGTCTGTGTTACATGTTTTTATTTTAATCTATCTAGGTAAAACTTGTAAAACTGGGTACAACTATGTTTTAATTGTCTGTTTTACGTGTTCTTATTTTAATATTTGTCTGGGTAATACTTGTATAACTGGGTACAACTATGTTTTAATTGTCTGTGTTACATGTTTTTATTTTAATCTGTCTAGGTAAAACTTGTAAAATTGGGTACAACTATGTTTTAATTGTCTGTTTTACATGTTCTTATTTTAATCTCTGTCTGGTAAACTTATATAACTGGGTACAACTATGTTTTAATTGTCTGTGTTACGTGTTCTTATTTTAATATGTCTGGGTAAAACTTGTAAAACTAGGTACAACTATGTTTTAATTGTCTGTTTTACGTGTTCTTATTTTAATCTCTGTCTAGATAAAACTTGTATAACTAGGTACATCTATGCGTTAATTGTACAATTGGTACAAATATATAAACATGTACCAGTTGATAAACTGATACAAATTGATAAACTGGTACAAATCGTTAAACTATGTACAACAAAACGAAAAACACAAAACCTAAAACATAAGTTGTTTTAAACCGAGTTTCAGAAGTATAAAATTCATATTTTTTAAAAGGACATTCATCTAAATCATTGTAATGAAATTTATGAAAATTGTTAACAAGATATTCTACCTTTTCCATCATCTACCTTACACTTTAATGGTTAGTTTCCAAATCTTATAACATGAATTATAGAAATCGTATATACAACATATTTTTACACAAAATATGTTAAATGTAATATAGTTACCTTTTTTCAAAAGTACAACAAAAAAATTTTAGTTTTGAGTAAGGTTTAACGAGTAACAATTAAAAAGTCATAAAAGTACAACTATGTACAAGTGAGTACAACTACAATCTTGGTACAACTATGTACACAAATTTGATGGCGCACGTGTTGTATTTATTATTTTACTATTAATTGGTACATGTTTATTTTTACCACGTGAAATTGATTTGTTGGCGCATTTGACGGTGCAATATTAATTGTGTAATTTTAATAATTTTCAATTAGCTTGTTCAAGTATAACTAGTTGTACTAGTTGTACCATCATAGTTTCTTCAAGTATAACCAGTTGTACAATCCATCCATCATCCATCATTCACAAAAAACCATAAAATAACCAGAACATAACAATAACATCCATCAGTTCACCATTCATTAGTCATAACAAAGTTTCACCTACATAATTATGCTTACTATGTTTCCTTACTTCGTTTTCTTACTACGTTTACCCGTAAAGGGAGTCCTGAGATACCTCAAATTTAACCTCTTCTTACCACATTCCTTGACCTCATCCACCTTCTCCGCCATCTCAGTATCAGTCTCATCAGCCACCTTCTCAGCCAGCTTCTCCTTACCAACCTCATCGGCGTTTTCTAGCCACCTTCTCAGTCTCAGTCTCTTGAGCCACCTCATTGGCGCATTTTTCAGCCACCTCATTGGCGCATTTTTCAGCCACCTTCTCTGCCAAATCATCTTCATTATAAGCCACCTTGTCAGCCTTAGTTACGATTTCCTTCTCAGCCACCTCAGTCTCAGTCCCATTCTCCTTATCTTTTCCAGCAACCAACATCTCATCAACCTCAGTCTTAACAACTTTATCCTTTTCTTTATCAGCCACAACCTCATACTCAACCACCTCTTCAGCCTCATTTTCTGTCTCATTCTCAACCTCCTCATCCTCCGAATTAGTATCATCAGCCACCTTCTCCTTATCAACCTCATCGGCGCATTTTTTAGTCACCTTCTCAGTCTCAATCTCCTCAACTACCTCATTCTCATCTGCATCATCCTCCTCACCACTCTCATTCTCATCCGCATCATCCTCCTCACCACTTATAGTATCTTTCCCACCAGCTTGACCATCATCCTATTCATCCTCATTTTCACTCTCATCCGCCAACTTCTCAGCCTCAGTCTCCTCAGCCACCTCATTCTCATCTACAATCATCCTCCTCACCACTCTCATTCTCAACCGCATCATCCTCCTCACCACTTGTAGTAACCTTCCCAGTAGCTTGACCATCATCCTCTTCATCCTCATTTTCACTCTCATCCAAATCATCCTCTTCATTTTCATCCTCCTCACCACCTGTAGCAACATTCTTAGAAGCCTCACAATGACCATCATGTTTCATGAAATCCCAAATATATCATGAAATCACAAAATCAAACAACTGTAGTAAGATCAACAAAAAGAACCATGAATTATGGAAATGTTACCTTTATAATGGTTGGTTCGCCAGCACCAGCCTCACCATCACTATAGTCATTCCACAAAAAATCCATAGGATCCTTATTCTTCTTAAACACAAAATCTTCCACACTTTTCAGTCTCTTATCAAGCTCCTCAATCTTGGCATCAATTTTCTCAAACCCCTTTTCCATAGATTTTATTATCCTTTTTTCAAACTTTCTCAATGCATTCAAAGACCCATGGTTCCACGGATTTGCATGAGACGTTTCTGGCTCGGGTCCATGCTCACCATATGTTCGAGATTTAACATCTAACTTGAAGATATCCTCCCACCATATCTTATCATTTTGGATAGTTAGAATCTTGTTCCAACCGTCAACAATAGGATCAATGCCGGCTACATCATTCTCAAAATCTTCCATGATACGAGCCATGAGTATCTCCTCTTCACCACTAGGTACCAAAATGGATATAATATCCTGTGAGGACAAACAAAATACAATACAAACCAAACCTAAGTAGTAATATTTGTAATAAAATTTAAACTCTATATTTCAAATTAAGGTAATACTAACCTTGTTTATTTCAAGTGCGTCATAAATTTCTCCCATATCAAATCCTTTGTACATGCGTCTTTAAACTTCCCCTTGCACATTCTTGGACAGGCTTCCTCTACATCTTGAACGTTCTCTCTAAACGTTGTCTTCAAAGGCGAAATGCATTCAAATGCCAAAATTTACACATACAGTTGTACAAGTTAAACCAGTATTACCAGTTATACTAATGTAAATTGAAAATAATATTATTTACCTCCAATGGTAATATGAATCCAGGCAAAGTCACATTATTATTCACCGATCCATTGCAGTGCTTCATCACATTCCAAACCTCTCTCACACACCTGTCAAATGTGTATCGTACCCAAGGAAACGTTTTACACAAACCTAGATCATCTACAATCTTAGGATGAATGTATCTATGGTTCCTTTGACAGTCTTTCACTTTCCTTTGATCATCACCGCTGAAAAATAAAGAACCGCCATCTTTAACCAATCATTTGTTGGGTCCTTCATTGATTTAAGCTTTTGTTCCACTTTTTTGAGTTCTGGCTTTTCTCACTAAAGTGCTTTTCCACAAATTGCATACACCCCATATGTTTTCCCTTTACGTCATACTTTGGTGGGTATCTATGACAGTTTAATCCGTTTATGAGACCATGTTCTTGCAACAAATACTGAATAGGACTACCATTCACAATAAACCAGAGTTCATTACGTCTATTCGTACAAGTTGTGCGGAGAAGTAACAGCCACAGTCCCATCAGTTTTCTATTTTCGTGCAAAGGCATGTGGAAGAAGTGTCTAAACTATGTGTGTTTTCTAAACCAATTCTCCTCTGGACCTTTAAGATCCTTAATGGTCTCCACAGCTTTCACGGGATCACATCTTGTACCAATCTTGTGATATTTTACATAATTAGTGGGATTGAAGCAAAACTTGATTGGTTTCATTGGCTCAAGCTGCAATCAAAACAGTTTTTTGTTAACAGTTGTACTAGTTTTACAAGTATTGCTAGTTTTACTAATTGTACCAGTTTTACTAATTGTACTAGTTTTACAAATGGTAATCTACATACCGTTTCTGAACCCATGTACTCTTCTGATGATGTATGAGATATGGGAGTTTCTCTGTCTACTGCTGGCGGTGGCGATGGTGGAGAACGAGCTTTTAAACTTTTTACTCGAGGTGATGGCAAATGAGCTTTTGAACCTTTTACTTGACCGTTTCCTCTCGTTTTAGTCATTGTGATTGAAAGCTAGATCAAAAGAACAATACACAGTTATATACACAATACATCCACCATTAATCACACATAGAAGAAGAACATCAAAATCTTAAAACCAATTCTAGTATAAACCCTAATTTCAATTTTTATCACAATTTATCTAAAAATCTCCAAATAAAAATTTTACAAATATACACAAATTCTCCCAAAATTTAAAGATTTACAAACCAATTTTAGAAACAGAAAAAGAATAAAAACTTACAACTTTAAGGATCTCCCGATTTCAATTGAATCCACAAAAACAAGAACTCCAATCTTCTGCGAGAACTAGAAGGGAGAGAGAGAGAGAGAGAGAGAGAAGCAAGGAAGATCTGTAAGAAATTTCCTCCCCAAGAAAACGATGAAGAGAGATGGGAGAGACGAACGAGTTTTGAAAATCATATATTATTAAATTATATCAGCTATATATGGATAAATTTATATAAATATCAATTTATGATATCATTGGTACCATATATTTACATAAGGGTTTTGAAAATAATTATTATCTTATTATCTTATCAAATTGTGTTAAATTTTATACTGGGCAACTCCAAACCCAAAAAAAATATTAATATATCGAGTATTAATTTATCGGTTTGGAGTTGGCCAGATAAAATTAATTATAGCATCTAAATTTATTTATAATTTTTAAACAGTTTAAACACTACACAACAAGAAAAATGTGTAATACAATAAAATAAATTACCAAAAGTAAAATATAATATAATCTACTAGATCCAAGAAGTAAAATATAATCTATAATAAATATAAGATAATTTTATTAATCTATCGAGCATTAGTTTATCGGTTTAAAATCCACTAGATCCAACAATATATTCTATGTTATCATGCTTTAAAAATTTATTCTTACCGGCCCAACTTAAAAAATGTGTGGGCTCTAGGGCTTGTCTTCATTTAAAAAAAATAAAAAATTCATATTTATATATATACAAGACACATTGTTTAGGAAAAAATGAGAAAATGGACCCAAAATTTAAATGTATGTAGTGTAAATAAGGGCCAAAAAAATTCCAAATAATTTTATGAATTTAAGGAGGGGCCTTAAAACATTGTTTACCATATGTCTTTTAGTTTTTTTGGGCTTGATATGATTTTTTGTTTACGTTAACCTAATTCCTTATATAAGGTTCCTAATCTATGTATTCTTTTCAATTTTAGCAGTGCCGCTGCTATTAGAACAAACAATCATTTTGGGTGTGTATCCCGATGAAATTCAAAAAATATCACACTAAAGAAGAAATCTCTAAATTTGTTTTGCATTCAGAAGGTTTGTTTTAACAAAAATGAGTTTTAAATTTCTCTATTCTGATCATTGTGATTATATCCTTCTAATTGGTTATTTTGTGTTATTTGTTTTTTTGATAAGATTCATGATATGTTTAGATTGAGAGATTAAAAAATAGATTTATTCGATTTCGTGCCTAGTATTTTAATATTTGAATAAATTTGTGTATTAATATTATCATTGTGAATTTGAAGTCATATCTACTTTTTGGAAAGTTTTTTTAGTATTTTTTTATAATAAAAATTGTTGTGTAGGATTGATTAAAAAAAGTTGGGTTGGTTAAAAATAATTAAACTTCTTATAAAACTTTTCAAAGAAGATTTATTCGATTGACAAAATATGAGAAAATACTTATTTTGTAGATATATTATACTGTTTGATATTAATTAGTAAAATGAGTATTTCAGTTATATAAAAATGTGTTATCGCTACCAAAATTCTATTGTAAAATCATTTGATTTACCATAGAAAAACCAAAATCATTCTCTAAATTTAAATTCTTTGGACAATCTAAGTAGTAAATATCTTTAATGTGACCCGTTTTATGGCTTAAATTTTGTGGCCTAAAACAAATGCTTCACATGTCTTAAGGTAGAGCATACTTTCTGATTCTACTGAGACCGAGCCAACAAACTTTGGTTATTCTAGTTCAGTTTGATTTATGTGGAATATCCAAAGATTAAAAATTGGAAAACCAATATCTAATTAATTACTTTACACAAGAATCCATTTAGTTTCTAATAGTTCTTTTATACTCTTCAATCTCTTCTTTCTCTCTCTTCGATATATTTAAATTAGATATTTATCTATCTTCTTCTTCGTCACCTAATTTTCCAACGAGTAAGTCTTTCTTTCAAGAAAGACGGGAGAAGAGACGGTTAACTTTTGTTTTCTTTACCAAAACGTCAAAAACCATATATAAACCCAAACCAAATTCTGAAATTCAGAACCAAAGTGAACCAAGTTTTTAGTACAGTCTAATTCGGTCAAGTTTATTTTTTTTATCTAATTCGTTGACATTTTTTCAAACCGGAAAACAAAAGATATATATACACAACTTCTATTTTCATATTGTTTCCTTTTCATTAGAAAGTCTCAAGTCCAGCTCTCTCTTCTTGCGCTTTAAGTGTCGGAGTTGAGACATCTTTTAAGTACTTATCTCACAAAAGCCCTATCCATGTCCCTCTTAATGTCTAGGTCAATAGTTTTTCAAGTATCTATGTCATAAATCCCCTTCTTTAATCGATCAAAACCATGAATACACGTTCATCATCCATATCTGATGAAAGATGTGAAAAGGTCCATGTTGATCGGAACTACAATCTTTATAGGACCAATAAATTTCTGGACAATCTATATCTAAAGATCTTACAGAAAATTCTCACTCAAGAAGTTGTAAAGACAAGTGTTTTATAAACAATAGGAGGATGTGTGGAAACATTGGCCTCATATCGCCTAGGACACACGAAATATCATCAATACCGGAATGGAACCTCATTTTCCCAACCATGTTGCTAACATAATGGTGAGGTTTTCTTCTTCACTACTTTCTCTTTAGATTTTAATTCAAACTTTTCATGAAATTTGTAAAAGTTAGTCTTTACTTAACTAATCATTTCTTTTTTTAAGATTACAAAAACCATCATGATCATATGTAAAACTACATAATCTACCTTTACTCATACCAATATGGAAAAGGAATTCTCAATAGTTGGATTTGATCGTTGATTTGTGTAAAACATACCAAAAAGCTCATACTTGCTAGCTATATTAGTCACTTTGAACAAATCATAAATCTCAGTATGCTTCACTTTCCCTAAAATATTTTGTTCCATCCAAGCTTTACATCACTTCGTTATATCAATACAATTTGTAAGTTGCACATGCTTTCACCAAGTGTTGAAATCTTAAAAAAAATTTAAGTTATTTTAACTATTTTTGCCGAGGTAAGAGTCTTCAACGAAGTCATAAAGTCTTGTCCTTCCCATGAATTTCTTCTGCTACAAGTCTTTTGCTACAGCCAGAGTGGCAACTTAAAGATATATAACAATAACTTTAACCTCTTGCATGTGTCTTGTTATAAGATTGATGAAATTTAAGGTTTTTCAACCAAGGTACATATCTTTTTTCCATCATATCTATATTTTGTTAAACAAAACTTTGTTCTCACAATCCCTAGAGTACCCCTATTTAATAGAAACTATTAGTTTTGGAAGACACTTTTCAGACATCAGCTACAATATATCTGGATATATAAAAGTTATATGTTACTAATAGTTAGTTTAACTTGTATGATGTATATTAGGAGAAAGAAAGCATTAGGCATGAGTACCTGGTGAGAAAATTCAGTGACGATATGAGATCGTCTAGATCTCTATCGGTAAGTGTAGACTTGTTGAATCTAATAAAAGTTAAGATTGGTAAAAAAAATCTTAATTAAGTGGAATTGAAAAACGAGAAAGCTTGGACAAATAGAGAAATAGCCTCTCATTTTTCCATTTAACTTAATTAATATTTTTTTTAGCATTTCACTTATCGTAAGATTCATCAAGTCTACACTTACTGGTAAAGATCTAGACTTTATCATATCGTTGCTAAATCCGCTCACCAAATTCTCATGCCCAATGCTTTCTTTCCCCTAAATTCGTATATATCAAAAAATCAGACTAAATATTAGTAACATTCAACTTTTATATTTTCAAATGTAATTGATTGTAATTATGTACCTAATTAAGAAAAACATGATATATTGTAGTTGATGTGCAAAAACTGTCACCCAAAACCCCAATATTTTCTACTAAATTGGGGTAGTCGAGGAATTAGAAAGGCAAAGTTATGTATCTCACAAACGATAGCTCTGATGGCAAAAATATGCATATTAGTTGAAAAAACTTCAATACCATCAATGTTGAAACAAGCCACATGCAAGAGTTTAAAGTTGTTGTTATCAATCTTCAAATGACCATTCTAGTTGTAGCAAGAGACTTGTAGTACAAGCGCTTGAAAAGAACATGATTATGTGGAAAACTCTAACTTCAGCAGAAAATGTTAAAAACCACTTTAGATTCCAACAATTGTTGAAAGCATGTGCAACTAAAAAATATTATCGACATAGCGAAAGTGATATAAGGCATGTATGAGAGAATAACTTTAAGAGAAAGTGAAGCACACTAATATTATTGACTTGTTCAAAGCGAGCAAGATAATTTACAAGTCTGAGCTTTTTACAAAGTCATTGATGAGATCTGGTCCAATGTAAGTTGTGCTAGCGTTTATCACTGCGAATATTAAATTGATTGTTTCTTCTTCCAAACATATAGAAGATCCGACTAATAGAAGATAGCATTTCTAGGTATTTTTTATGTGGTGCAGGTTATAAATTTTTGCTTGAACGTTTGAGAAAAAAAACGAACGGAATGTTTCACATCGATATGTTTCACCCTAACAGAGCAAATCCAATTCAACAATTCATCCTATCCTTAGAAAACTCCTAAATCTAACAAGTGAACTACTCAGACATAATCATTGTAACACAAATCATAATCTGAATAAATTGCATTAAAATAGAAATAAAGGAAGTTCGAAATCTTTTCTCTACAGTGAGTTCTGATCTGTTTCTCCCAACAAGCTTTCAAAATCCAATTGCCAAAAGTAAGATAAGATATGTTCTAAAACTCTAAAAACAACTATTTATACTCTAAAACACGTCAGGGACTTGTCTTGCAATTAGGGAAAACTTCTGGGTCATTCTGTAATTCTTCAAAAGTCTTTCAAACTCGTGCGTAACAAGTAGTGGCGACCGGTGTCGAGCGACACTAGGAGACAGTGTCGATCGACACCAACATCCATTGTGATCTCCAACTTGCTCTTCTCAGCTACAGAATGCCAAATGCTTCCAATCATCCCAATATGCATCCAATGATTCCAAAACGTACCTGAACCTACAATGACTCGATAGAGACACAAAAACACCAAAAAGACTCTATAAACAGGACTTATATCATGGTTAAAAACCGTAAAAACCATGATATATCAATCACAAATGAAAAGAATGAGTTGATACCAACTAGGACAGTAACTGGTCATAGGATGTGTATTGATTACAGGAAATTGAATGCTGAGTCTGGGGGGAGTTGCTACTAATTCTGTTTATTTTGGTTGTTTTCTTTTCTTTGAGTTAGTTTTTTTTTTGTTTTTTTGAGTCAAGACTTTGTTGGGAATTAGGACCTCATTCTAGGATGATTATTGAACCACTTGCGTTTAACCTTCTCTCTAGTGACCATTTTTACAGAATGTTGGGTGCATGGAACAGCTGAACACCTCAATATCCTATCTTCCAGTTTTAATCAGAAAAACATAAACTCTCATTATAACTGAACCTAATATTGACTGAAATTCTGCTCGCTATCGGCACTAGATTAGGGAAACAAATCATATTCAGGACTCCTTATTCTTTGCATCACTCTTGTTGCCCATTTTTAGATAGTACCCTCCTTAAACCATACGTCTTTTCAGACCTCTTGCACTCTTGTTACTATATTGTCATATGTCTATATATGTGCAAAAGAATCAGAGAGACAGGGGTTGACACAGCCTCTAAATCACTCTTTCTGAAATCCAGAGCACCTGCTCCACAACAGAGCACTCGCTCCTATTTTCAGAAGATGGTTTATAAAGAGGTGAAACAAAAATCCACAAGGAAGGAATGGCAATGACGAGCTCCACTTGGGTATGTACAACAACTCTGATGATGAAGAGTCGATGATCATCATCATCAAAATATAAAAAAAAAATTGTCTCTCTGCACAGTGAGTATACCCAAGGAGGATGATGGCTAAATAAAGAGTTAGAGAGATTGGAAGAAGGAAAGAGTGGTTTAGAGAATGTGGAACTCAAATGGACTCATTCTCTCTTGCAATTTTGTGTGATATCCTGCATCCTCTACGAGCGTCGGGTAACCCTTAAACACTTGGAACTCCACCTCTAAATGGCCTTATCGAATTTTTATCGAACTGTTGAGAGAGAACTTGAGAGAGATTGAGAGATACATTGTTTTAGAGTTTTTGTAAGATTTAAAGATTGTCTTGCACCATTTGGAGAAGTTTTCTAAACTCTTTACCTCTTTCATTTATTTTATCCATGAATTCTTTTATATCTCTTGTTGTTGTTTGATCTATCATGTCTGAGTAGTTCTACAAGTTAGGTTAAGGGTTTCGAAGAGATTAGGGATTCATGAACTAAGCATAAATATGATTCTATATATATTGATATCTTCATCTATTATTGTTCTAAATGCCTAGACTAGCTTGATCACCTAGCCTCTGATTTTAGGTTTAATTTACTCATCAAAAGTGTTGTGAATTGCTTGAAAGAACATAGATGGGCGATTTGTCCTTAGCCAACGACAGTTGATGCTAAGGCAAGTTGTGAACAAATCGATCTCATCCTTCATAATGCTTATCATTCTTTGTAAACTCAAATGACAGTTTAAGGTGTTAGATTGATTGATAAAGTGGTTGATACCACGACAGTGGATCCTCCTATTTCTATGGTTGAGTTCTAGATTGGCTCTGAATTGTTTTCCTGAATAATTGTTTGGTTCTAGATTATCTAATCCCTAAGATATTATTCCTTAGCCTAACGTTTTTATTAATATTTGTTTAAACCGATTTTATTTAATTTGTTTGCTATTTGTGACAACCGAAAATTAAAACCATCTTGATCGCTTAGCTGAATTTGTATATCAAAAGATTAGAGTGTATTGCTGGTCCCTTGGATCGAACCTCACTATTATACATCGAGTTTCTGAGGTTTAAAATTTATTATGGTAGAAGGCAAACGCTTATCTATCACCTTAGACCTAGATGTACCTCTTTGCGGATTTGGATTTGAGTTAATATTCTAAGAGTTATCCGCGTTTCGTAAGGTGCTCTGTTTCAGACTTGATTTGGACCAACATTTTGAGTTAATATTCTAAGAGTTATCCGTGTTTTCGTAAGGTGCTCCTTTTCAGACGCGATTTGAACCAACGTGGATTCAAAGAGAGTTTGAGGGTTCATATGTGCTCGGATCATCACGAAACTTTGAGGGTAGCTCTAGGGCATCTAGGAGTTGAGTTTCAACGATGCATATTGGAATTAGAAAGTTAGATTTCGATTCGTGACTCAATCTTTGAGGCTGATCGTTTTCGTTATTTTCCAGTTTAGGTTGTAGGGTGAGTTGAGCTACTGTGGGCGAGTGGGAAGTCACTGCTGGTTGTGGGATTGTTGTTTTTGGTTCGAAAATCATCCTTGTTTCGAGGTGAGTGTGTGACCATGAGCTTATCTAAGCGATTGAGATTGATTGACTTGTTTGCCGTGATAGTAGGCTGGATTTTTGGTGGATCCAGAATCGAGTTTCTGGTTTGGTCATGTCGATGGGTTGATTGTTTATGGGTTTGAGTTGTTTCATGATTTATGTGTTGATTTGTGGTCTTAATGTTCTTGTGTGTATAGCTCGTAGATGGGAGGATCGCCTCACTAAGTATTTGTGATAATACTTACGCATCTCTTTCTTTATGGTGCAGGTAAAGATAAGGTGTGAGCGTGGAATAATGGCGAGGAAGAGAAGATGATCTAGGGTCTCGTTTTCGTGGTGTTGTCGGTTATTGTTCTTATTTTATTTCCGGGATTACCGCATGTTGGTTAATTTTGCTGGATTGTCTTGGTTGAATTTTGAATAATTTATTTATGAGAATTTGAATTTGGGTTTGATGGTTAGTTTGTGTTGGTTTTGGCATGATTTTTAATTGGGAGAATTATTTGATATTTAGGGGATATTAGTTAATTAATTAAAAAAAAAAGGGAACTGTCGTTTCAGGTTTATTCGGTTTTTTTTTTTTTTCGGTTATTTGAAATTGTTGCCGAAGTGACCTGAAAAAAAATTTGGTTCGGGTTGTTCGGTATTCGAGTTATTTGTTTTTTGTTTTTCGGTTATTTGAAATTGTTGTTGAAGTGAACCAAAAAAAGTACGGTTTGAGTTGTTCGGTAATCGGGTTATTCGGTTCGGTTTCATGATTTATTTGCACATCCGAAGTAAACCGGAAAAAAATCTCATTCGGTTATTGTGAACCGAATTAGAAGAAAATAAAGAGAAGACATTAAAAATGAGACCAAAACATAAGTAAGGCCATTACACAAGGATCAGTTTATCACCATTCACCATTACAGACATTACTCATTACTTAGTGAGAACAAAACATAAACTTTACATAATTAGTAACTCTAACCAATGTTACTTGTAAATTAGTAGTTACACCACCAAAAAGTTAATTATAACAGGTTCAATGTTCATAGAATTGTAACAATACCATCCATAGTTCAAAAGAGAGAAGGTATTGACTCAATACCATCGATTGACAAGTCTACAGAGTGTTAATCCGCATCAAAAAAGGCAAAGAGCAGCTTCATGAATTCACCATAGTTAAGGCTGTTAATCCACATCAAAAAGGACAAAATAGCAGCTTCCTAATTCTACCTGTAGGCATCGAAAACCAAACATAACTTAACACCCTCACAATCTACATTGAGTACACATTTAATCTACATTGAATACACATTTAAAAGAATACTTAACGTTTACCAAGAATCACTGAGTGGGCCAAGTGACCATTGCATTCTGAGCATCTACACAAGAAAACATATTGTTAATAAGCTTAAAGAGTTAAACTTGTATATACAATGCATGAATTTGGTTATACTTACCAAGAGACTCAAATAACACAACTTCTTCCAACATTTGCACCAAGTTTGCAACCTTTGCTTCTGATTTAAAAGAAACCCGCAACCACTGTTGAGTGCATAGCAATACCTCAACCATATAAGGAGTCAAATAACTCTTATATGGATCCAATACTCAGCCAGTAGTACTTGAAAGCTGATTCAGAAGCAACATATGAGACTTAGATAGCTAGAACATCTCTAGCTAGTTCTGATAAGATGGGGAATTTTTGGCTGTTACACTTCCACCATGATAGAACATCATACGGAAAACCCAAAGTAGTCTCCACTCTAACATCAATTTTTCTGTCAAGTAGATATCCAGCTCACTGCAACCATCTAGTTTAGTCTTAGACTTCACTAACTTACTGTATAGCAACTCCATCGCTTCACAACTATCACCATCCTAATCAGATATGTAACACATAGGAGTAGGTGCTGGCTCTGAATCTGTTGGCTCCTCAACCTCAACAGGTTTGTTAAGTCTTAATCTATATTCCTCATACAGCTTTTTCATCACACTTGAAACTAAACCATTAAATTGCCTAGATTCTATTGTATCCTTACCATAGAGTTGTTAAAAGCAAAGATTAGCAAACTGCATCTTGTTGCGGGGATCAAAAACAGAAGCAACAATCACCAGGAGATTCATATTCATTAGACCATCCCAATACTTCTCAAATTTGTCCCTCATAACATGTGTCTGCTTCCTGACCTCCTCATTGTTGTTGCTACACTTGGTAATGAGATTTTTCTCAATGTTGACAATCTCATTGTAACAGAGAGTTGAAGTCACTGATGTTGAAGCTGAAAATATTAAAGTATACTTGTAAAAGATCCTGAGAAACTTAACTAACCTTGAAACTTCTTCCCAATCATTATAAGTGGGTGGTCCAACACGTTTTATCTTTGTCTTTTCATCTTCTTCCAAGAATTAATCATCATAAATCTTGTCCTCACTCAACATCTTCTCAAAAGCAACTCTTAATTCAGCGCATAAGTCAACATAAGGTATGTTGAATTCTATCTTGTCACAACATCCAAAGGCAAGCTACCTCTACATACCTTTCATGAGTCACATCTCAATGCAAACGACTTCAATCTTGGAATGATGACCTTACATACTTAATAGCATTCCTAAGAGTAACTATACTAGCCTTTGCTCTTCTCAGACCATCTCCCACAATCAGATTGAGGATGTGTGCACAACACCTCATATGCATGAATTCACCATCTATGACTAATGTATCTCCTCTTCTCAGCCTCAACTCATATGTAAACACCTTTACACCTTGTCATTCCCCTTAGCATTATCAACTGTCACACTAAACACTTTCTCGATTCTCGATTTTTCTAAACAATCCAGAAGTTGTCTTGCAATAATGTCTCTTTTATGATTAGTGATGACCTTGAAGCTAAGAATCCTCTTCTGCATCTCCCAATTCTCATCAATCCAGTGAGCTGTCACAACCATGTAGTTGAAAGAAGTTGTTTGATAAACCCATACATTTGTGGTGAGAGAGACTCTTTGTTTCTTAACACTAAACAAATGTTTTAGCTCCTCTATCTCTTGCAGATACATCCCAACTATGTCTCTACAACATGTACTCATGGAAAAGGTCTTGTATAAAGGTAGGATGTTGAAACAGAAACACTTCCACCTCTCAGATTCTACAAAGGAGAATGGCAACTCATTCACCACAACCAACTCATTCACGGATCTCCTAAAAAGCTGAGGATCATACTTAATAACACTCATATTCCGACCTTTATCACCACTTAAAACCTTATATTTTTTTCTGTCCTCATAATCCTTGAACATCTTGCATCTATTTATGTGACCTTTCATAGGACTAGTCCCTATTGTCTTAGTGTCGCTCCCAATCTTTGTACCACAATACCTAGAATTGTTCTTCTTATCATCATATACCCTTTGTATAAAATGTTGCCATACCTCTGCCTTTTTAGTAAACTTTTCTTTGGTTAAGGTGGTAGACCAGAATTTGGTGTTGCCCTCTTCTTCCCAATCGCAACAGGTTCTTCTATGTTACAAGTCCTCCAGTAAGATCTTCAACAATCTCGTTGTCATCTTGAGAAGCCATTTACAAAACGGTGACTAGTTTAGCATTAGACAAGTACATAACCTCATGATAAAAATACCAAATGAAGAAAGGATGAACAAATTAATCGATATGGAAAATTAAGGGTTAAGGTTTGATCTTTCAAATTCAAAATTAACGAGAAGGAGGACTAAGTTTAACAAATAAAAAACCTCAGAAAAACCCTAGAAGAAGAAAGGATGAACAAATGACAAATCAATCGATTTTGAAAAATTTAGGGTTAGGGTTTTTGTTTGAAATCCGACATTAACAATTTCGAGGACGAGTATAGAAAACAAAGTCTTCAGAGGATAAAAATATAACTCTCTAATCAAAACCTTTTAATAGATTCATGAGAAAGAAGGAGAACTTACCAGTGGGAAATCCGCGATTAGGGTTTGTTTTCGACAGACTAAGGGTTCGATTTCTACAACACGATTGAGAGAATAAGGCGCAGTAGAAGACGATACTGAAGAAGAGACGTGATGATGATGAATGATTGAGGTTTCTCGGCTAATCGCCTTCTCGGGTTAGAGGTTTTCCGTTTTCGCAGAGAGAGGCACTAGGTCGAACACGGAGAAGAAAAAAATGAAAAGATTAGTGTTAATGAAAGTATTAGGTGTTTATATACCTCGGTTTAAGCAAAACCGGTAGGTTATGCCTCGCCTCGCCAAACCGACTGGTAACCGAATTGCCAAATTAATTTCACAGATCGGTTAGCCTCCCCTCTTAGTTTCGGTGCCGAGAACCAAATTTCTCGGTTATCTCGGTTCGGTTTTTTCGGTTATTTCTGAAAATCTACGGCTATTTTAGTCGCATCAAAGATGTATTTGAATACAATTACAACATATTAAAATGTTTTCTCTTTTTTGTGATAAACAATAAAGTGATAAGATATTTTTCGTTTATGTTTGATTTATAATAATAGTCATAATATAGAAACACCTACTTCGGAAAATCAAAACGTTATATCAATTTTTCAATGCATTTTCCTTTTTGTAATTGTTTTTTTAACATTGGTATTCAATGTATATTAAACAGTACTACATCATAATTTCATATATGACATATTAAATTCACTAGATCCAATATTTTCTATTTTATACGACGTTGTTGATTTGTTTTTATGTCTAGCTTAAGAGGCATAGACAGAAATATGTAGGCTTTATGGGCCATCTCCCTATTTGTTTTTAAAAGAAATCATATACACAATACCTATTTTTAACAAAAAAATGAGAATAGGAGCCCACAAATTAAATTGAGTGTAAATAAAGGCCTAATAGGGCCCAATTTTTATTTATAGGGCTTTTATTTATGATGGACCATACTTGATCATTTATCTAGGTTAACCTTTGTTCCATACTTCAGGTTCTAGAAACCTATAGTTTTTTTTTCTCTTTTAGTTGCGCCGCATCTACTAAAACAAACAAAAAAAAACATTTCAAAATTTGCCGATAATATTTTGTAAAAATAAGATTTGATCGCATCAAATAAGTGAACTCGAAATCATTTATGCATTCAAAGGTATGTTTTAATAAGCCTGATTTTTAAAATTTTCATATTCATTCGATTTTATATATTTTGGAATATATTTTTCTGCTCATGTGATCATTGTGATTATATCTTTTGTTTTTCTTTTATAATAAGTTCTTTTGTAAAGCAAAATTGGTTTTTATGAAGATTTGGTTTTAACTTACACAATAGGTTGACGTTTATCTCCAATAGACCTAATACTTTACACGATGTTATTCAATTTTTTTCTTTATCTAGTTTAATTTTTCTTTTAAATATATATTTTATATATATATATAAGGTTTCCAATTCAACGACACTGGAAAATTAGAACATTAAAAACACTTGAAAGAGATCTTGAAATCAATTATACATTTAAAAGGTACGTTTAAATAATACAAATTTTCAATATTTATATTTATTCGATTTCATGCCAAGTTGTAAGGAAGGAAAGTTTAAGTAAATATTCTTTGCATTGGGAGCTTGCATCCAAGGCTTCCAAGTCATGAAAAAAATGATCATTGTGGATGGAACCCACATTAAGATTATATATGGTGGAGTGCTAATTATTGCTACAGCTCAGGATCCAGACCGTCACCATTATCCAATTACTTTTGGGGTAGTTGATGGTGAGAAAGATGAAAGTTAGAGGTGGTTTCTGAATATGTTGAAAACAGTAGAGCTAGATGATCCTGAAATTGTGTTTGTTTCTGATAGAAATCAAAGCATCATCAAGACAATAGGCGAGGTCTACGCTAAGTCTTAGCATGGATATTGTATATAGCATTTGTCTCATAATGTGAAATTACGTGCTAAAGGCGCTAACAGAGAGGAGGTTGCAAAGAAGTCCAGAGAATGCGCTACGGTTTATATAGAAGCTGAGTCCATACCACTATATGAGTCATTCAGAAAAATATATCCTAAAACCGCCGAGTATCTAGATACTACTTGTAACGCCCGTCTCCCGGAAAGTGGACTGTTGATGTGAAATATATATATGTGGTATATATATGTCATTATGTCTTTGATCCGTTTAAGTCCGTGATAAATGTGTTTTCTCGCTGTTGAGGATTTTAATGTTAAGAGCTCCGGAGAAAACATTTATCGAGTGGAGAAAATCGAGTTTTGGAGCGGTTGGTGGGTGTGGACCCCACGTGACAGTTTTTAAGTCAAAGAATGGCTTAATTAATCTTTTCTTTCTTCTTCTTTTCTTTCTTCTTTCTTCCTTCTTTCTTCTTGCCACGGTTTTGGTTGCAGATAAAGAGAGAGAGAGAGAGAGAGAAAGAGAGATAGAGAGAAAGCTTGGGAGAGCTTGTTCTAGAGAAGAAGAGCAAGGGGAATCTTCCAAGGATCTAAGGTGAATACGCGACCATGAGCTTATCTAAGCTTCTGAGGTAGTTTTGTGTGGTTTTGGTGTGTTGAGATTGTTTGTGTGTTTGGTATGTTTGAGTTAGATTCTTGTTGAATCCATGGTTTGTGTTGCTTGTTTTCTTGTGTTATGGGTTGGGTTTGAGCCTAATTGCTTGGGGAAAACAAGGATTGAGGTGGGAAGGGGTCGATTGTCGTGAGGAAGGGTGAAAGAGGTCGAGTTCGGTTTTGGGTTGCAGGTGGGCGTCTGAATCGGTTTGTGAAATCGATTGCAGACAGATTTCTGGTCCTGAATCGGTTTGTAAAATCGATTGCATACAGATTTCTGGTTCTGAATCGGTTTGTAAAATTGGTTGCAGACCGATTGAACACTTTTCGTAGGCGATTCTTCGTTTTTACCGCTCGGTTTACGAAATCGATTGCAGACAGATTTCTGGTTCTGAATCGGTTTGCGAAATCGATTGCAGACAGATTTCTGGTTCTGAATCGGTTTGTGAAATCGATTGCAGACAGATTTCTAGTTCTGAATCGGTTTGTGAAATCGATTGCAGACAGATTTCTGGTTCTGAATCGGTTTTTAAAATCGGTTGCAGACCTATTCAGAGACCCTTTTGCGCGTCACTTTTCTTCCTTCTGTTTGAGGACTTAGATCAGATCCAGTTCGGTCCCTGCTGTTGAGTTTTGTTTCTTGGGTGTTTCTATTGCATGTTTTGTGCGGTTGGTGATCTCTTGCTTGTGTGTATAGCTCGTAGATGGGAGGACCGCCTCACTTAGTATTTTTGTTAATACTTACGCAACTCTTTGTTCTGTTGCAGGTAAAGATAAAGTGTGATCGTGGAATCGAGGCTATGAGGAGGGGGATGATTAGAACTCGGTTGGGTGTGGTTGTGTTTGTTTATTGTATGTGTCGAATCGTTTGTTATGTTTAAATAATTCGAATACTGTTGTTGACGGTTTGTTAAGCATTTAATAAGATCGAGTCTTATTGCTTTGGCTGTGTTTGTTGGGGGTTAATATTATGGGGTATTAACTACATATAAAAAAAAAAATTCGGGTGCGGTCGTTTCACTACTTGTAATTTGTCAAAATGGACAAAATATTATTTTGCAGAAGAAATGTACAACATAGACACCACCAACTGTTGTGAATCTATGAATAACGTTTTTAAAGATGCAAGGAAGTATTCATTGTTACCAATGATTGATGTGATTGATGTGATTGTTGCAAAAATTGATGAATGGTTTAACAAGTATAGGAAGAAGTCAGGTGAGTCTTCAAGCTCACAGAAGGTGGTGCCTTTTGTTGCTGGCGTGTTGCACAAAAGTTGTGAGGTAGCATATTTGTTACCAGTGTGTGAGCTAAATAGTTTTCTTCTTCAATACAATGTGACTAGATGCGATGGAAAAAATTATACGGTTGATTTGTCAAGGAAAATTTGCACTTGCAAGTATTTTGATATAGACAGATTTCCATGTGAATAACTGCTGGCACGATGCACGCATAAACTTCAGGGAAGGAGTTCGATTCATACGAGTTATGGTCTAAATATTATCTTATGGAGCAGTGGGCATTGGCTTATTGCAGGACAATTTATCTAGTACCCTATTTATCCGAGTGGAATGTTCCCGATGCTATACAAACTTTGTGTCTTAACTCCAGATTATACGATAAAGCAAGGAAGAAACCAAGAGACAAGGTACGCATCAGTTGGAGAATTTGGACGTCGGGGTGTTGGACGCTTTTTTTACAGTGGTGCTGGAACTAGTACTTAACTGTTTGTGTAAGTTGTTTGATGTTGATTTCTGTCTGGGTAAAACTTGTATAACTGGGTACAACTATGTTTTAATTGTCTATGTTACATGTTCTATATTAATATGTGTAGATAAAACTTGTAAAACTGGGTACAACTATGTTTTAATTGTCTGTTTTACGTGTTTTTATTTTAATATTTGTTTGGGTAAAACTTATATAACTAGATACAACTATGTTTTAATTGTCTGTGTTACATGTTTTTATTTTAATCTATCTAGGTAAAACTTGTAAAACTGGGTACAACTATGTTTTAATTGTCTGTTTTACGTGTTCTTATTTTAATATTTGTCTTAGTAAAACTTGTATAACTGGGTACAACTATGTTTTAATTGTCTGTGTTACATGTTTTTATTTTAATCTGTCTAGGTAAAACTTGTAAAATTGGGTACAACTATGTTTTAATTGTCTGTTTTACATGTTCTTATTTTAATCTCTGTCTGGTAAACTTATATAACTGGGTACAACTATGTTTTAATTGTCTGTGTTACGTGTTCTTATTTTAATATGTCTGGGTAAAACTTGTAAAACTAGGTACAACTATGTTTTAATTGTCTTTTTACGTGTTCTTATTTTAATCTCTGTCTAGATAAAACTTGTATAACTAGTACATCTATGCGTTAATTGTACAATTGGTACAAATATATAAACATGTACCAGTGATAAACTGATACAAATTGATAAACTGGTACAAATCGTTAAACTATGTACAACAAAACGAAAAACACAAAACCTAAAACATAAGTTGTTTTAAACCGAGTTTCAGAAGTATAAAATTCATATTTTTAAAAGGACATTCATCTAAATCATTGTAATGAAATTTATGAAAATTGTTAACAAGATATTCTACCTTTTCCATCATCTACCTTACACTTTAATGGTTAGTTTCCAAATCTTATAACATGAATTATAGAAATCGTATATACAACATATTTTTACACAAAATATGTTAAATGTAATATAGTTACCTTTTTTCAAAAGTACAACAAAAAAATTTTAGTTTTGAGTAAGGTTTAACGAGTAACAATTAAAAAGTCATAAAAGTACAACTATGTACAAGTGAGTACAACTACAATCTTGGTACAACTATGTACACAAATTTGATGGCGCACGTGTTGTATTTATTATTTTACTATTAATTGGTACATGTTTATTTTTACCACGTGAAATTGATTTGTTGGCGCATTTGACGGTGCAATATTAATTGTGTAATTTTAATAATTTTCAATTAGCTTGTTCAAGTATAACTAGTTGTACTAGTTGTACCATCATAGTTTCTTCAAGTATAACCAGTTGTACAATCCATCCATCATCCATCATTCACAAAAAACCATAAAATAACCAGAACATAACAATAACATCCATCAGTTCACCATTCATTAGTCATAACAAAGTTTCACCTACATAATTATGCTTACTATGTTTCCTTACTTCGTTTTCTTACTACGTTTACCCGTAAAGGGAGTCCTGAGATACCTCAAATTTAACCTCTTCTTACCACATTCCTTGACCTCATCCACCTTCTCCGCCATCTCAGTATCAGTCTCATCAGCCACCTTCTCAGCCAGCTTCTCCTTACCAACCTCATCGGCGTTTTCTAGCCACCTTCTCAGTCTCAGTCTCTTGAGCCACCTCATTGGCGCATTTTTCAGCCACCTCATTGGCGCATTTTTCAGCCACCTTCTCTGCCAAATCATCTTCATTATAAGCCACCTTGTCAGCCTTAGTTACGATTTCCTTCTCAGCCACCTCAGTCTCAGTCCCATTCTCCTTATCTTTTCCAGCAACCAACATC
>OVBN01000223.1:0-16735 GCA_900406565.1 Turritis glabra
TATGATTGTGTATAAGAACTAGTAATGCAACTATATTCCTAAAGCTAAAGTCGTGTAGGTTCGTGTTAAAGTTACAAAAACGCTTCTAGATCTTCTCCTTCACCCACAAAGATTTGATTTAAATCAATAAAACGCTTAGTTAGAGTCTTTGGAGTCAAATGTGACAAGATATCTTGTATATGATTGAGTGTAAGAACTAGACATGCAACTGGATTCTTAAAGCTAAAGTCATGTAGGTTGTGTTGGAGTTCCAAAAACATTTGTACAACTTTTCCTTTACCAAAAAGCTTTGCTTTGAATCAATAAAACACTTAGTTAGAGTCTTTGGCGTTTAATGTGAAAAGATCCCTTGTATATAATTGAGTATAAGAACTAGACATGCAACTCGATTCCTAAAGCTAAAGTCGTGTAGGTTTGTGTTAAAGTTACAAAAAACACTTCTAGAACTTCTCCTTCACCCACAAAGATTTTCTCTAAATCAATAAAACGCTTAGTTAGAGTCTTTGGAGTCAAATCTGATATGATCCCTTGTATATGATTGAGTATAAGAACTAGACATGCAACTGGATTCGTAAACCTAAAGTTGTGTAGGTTTTTGTTGAAGTTACAAAAAACACTTTTAGAACTTTTCTTTCACCTACAAAGCTTTTCTCTAAATCAATAAAACGCTTAGTTAGAGTCTTTGGAGTCACATGTGATATGATCCCTTATATATATGATTGAGTATAAGAACAAGACATGCAGTGGATTCGTAAAGCTAAAGTTTGTAGGTTTGTGTTGAAGTTACAAAAAAGACTTCTAGAACTTTTTCTTTACCCACAAAGCTTTTCTCTACATGAATAAAACACTTAGTTAGAGTCTTTGGAGTTTAAATGTGACAGATCCCTTGTATATGATTGAGTATAAGAACTAGACATGCAACTCGATTCCTAAAGCTAAAGTCGTGTAGGTTTGTGTTAAAGTTACAAAAACACTTCTAGAACTTCTCCTTCACCCACAAAGATTTCTAAATCAATAAAACGCTTAGTTAGAGTCTTTGGAGTCAAATCTGATATGATCCTTGTATATGATTAAGTATAAAACTAGACATGCAACAGGATTCGTAAACTAAAGTTGTGTAGGTTTTGTTGAAGTTACAAAAACACTTTTAGAACTTTTCTTCACCTACAAAGCTTTTCTCTAAATCAATAAAACGCTTAGTTAGAGTCTTTGGAGTCAATGTGATATGACCCTTATATTATGATTGAGTATAAGAACAAGACATGCAACTGGATTCGTAAAGCTAAAGTTGTGTAGGTTTGTGTTGACGTTACAAAAAGACTTCTAGAACTTTTTCTTTACCCAAAGCTTTTTCTTACATGAATAAAGCGCTTAGTTAGAGTCTTTGGATTCAATGTGACACGATCCCTTGTATATGATTCAGTATACGAACTAGACATGCAACAGGATTTCTCATGCTAAGTCCTATAGGTTTGTGTTGAAGTTCGAAAACACACTTCTAGAACTTCTTTCACCACAAAGATTTTCTTTAAATCAACAAAATGCTTAGTTAGAGTCTTTGGAGTCAAGTGTGACATTATCATTGTATATGATTAGGTATATGAACTAGGCATGATACTGATTTCTCAAGCTAAATCTTGTAGGTTTGCGTTGAAGTTCGAAAACACACTTTAAAACTTTTTCTTCACCCACAAAGATTTGCTTTGAATCAATAAAATGTTTAGTTTGAGTCTTGGAGTCAAATGTGTCAATTATCCCTTGTTTGTGATTAAGTATAACAACTAGACATGCAACTGGATTCCTAAAGCTAAAGTTGCGTAGGTTTGTGTTGAAATTCCAAAAAACATTTATAGAAATTCTTTTTTACCATCAAAGCTTTGCTTTGAATCAATAAAACGCTTAGTAAGATTCTTTGGAGTTATATGTGACATGATCCCAAAGCTAAAGTCGTGTAGGCTCGTGTTAAAGTTACAAAACGCTTCTAGAACTTCTCCTTCACTCATAAAGATTTGATTTAGATCAACAAAACGCTTAGTTAGTGTTTTTGGATTCAAATGTGACAAGATCTTTATATATGATTGAGTATACGAACTAGACATGCAACATGATTTCTCATTTAAAGTCCTGTAGATTTATGTTGAATTCGAAAACACACTTCAGAACTTCTCCTTTACCCACAAAGATTTGCTTTGAATCAATAAAATGCTTAGTTTGAGGATTTTGGAGTCAAATGTGGAATTTTCCCTTGTATGTGATTGAGTATAACAACTAGACATGCAACTGGATTCCTAAATCTAAAGTCGTGTAAGTTTGTGTTGAAGTTCCAAAAAACACTTTTAGAAATTCTTCTTTACCCATCAAAGCTTTGCTTTGAATCAATAAAACGCTTTGTTAGAGTCTTTGGAGTTAAATGTGACATGATCCCTTGTATATGATTGTGTATAAGAACTAGTAATGCAACTATATTCCTAAAGCTAAAGTCGTGTAGGTTCGTGTTAAAGTTACAAAAACGCTTCTAGAACTTCTCTTCACCACAAAGATTTGATTTAAATCAATAAAACGCTTAGTTAGAGTCTTTGGAGTCAAATGTGACAAGATATCTTGTATATGATTGAGTGTAAGAACTAGACATGCAACTGGATTCTTAAAGCTAAAGTCATGTAGGTTTGTGTTGGAGTTCCAAAAAACATTTGTACAACTTTTCCTTTACCAAAAAGCTTTGCTTTGAATCAATAAAACTTAGTTAGAGTCTTTGGCGTTTAATGTGAAAAGATCCCTTGTATTTAATTGAGTATAAGAACTAGACATGCAACTCGATTCCTAAAGCTAAAGTCGTGTAGGTTTGTGTTAAAGTTACAAAAAACACTTCTAGAACTTCTCCTTCACCCACAAAGATTTTCTCTAAATCAATAAAACGCTTAGTTAGAGTCTTTTGGAGTCAAATCTGATATGATCCCTTGTATATGATTGAGTATAAGAACTAGACATGCAACTGGATTCGTAAACCTAAAGTTGTGTAGGTTTTTGTTGAAGTTACAAAAACACTTTTAGAACTTTCTTTTCACCTACAAAGCTTTTCTCTAAATCAATAAAACGCTTAGTTAGAGTCTTTGGAGTACATGTGATATGATCCTTATATATATGATTGAGTATAAGAACAAGACATGCAGCTGGATTCGTAAAGCTAAAGTTGTATAGGTTTGTGTTGAAGTTACAAAAAAGACTTCTAGAACTTTTTCTTTACCTACAAAGCTTTTCTCTACATGAATAAACACTTAGTTAGAGTCTTTGGAGTTTAATGTGAAAGATCCCTTGTATATGATTGAGTATAAGAACTAGACATGCAACTCGATTCCTAAGCTAAAGTCGTGTAGGTTTGTGTTAAAGTTACAAAAAACTTCTAGAACTTCTCCTTCACCACAAAGATTTTCTCTAAATCAATAAAACGCTTAGTTAGAGTCTTTGGAGTCAAATCTGATACGATCCCTTGTATATGATTGAGTATAGAACTAGACATGCAACTGGATTCGTAAACCTAAAGTTGTGTAGGTTTTGTTGAAGTTACAAAAAACACTTTTAGAACTTTTCTTTCACCTACAAAGCTTTTTTTAAATCAACAAACGCTTAGTTAGAGTCTTTGGAGTCACATGTGATATGATCCCTTATATATATGATTGACTATAAGAACAAGACATGCAACTGGATTCGAAAGCTAAAGTTGTGTAGGTTTGTGTTGAAGTTACAAAAAAGACTTCTAGAACTTTTTTTCACCCACAAAGCTTTTTTCTACATGAATAAGCGCTTAGTTAGAGTCTTTGGAATTCAACTGTGACGATCCCTTGTATATGATTCAGTATACGAACTAGACGTGCAACAGGATTTCTCATGCTAAAGTCCTGTAGGTTTGTGTTGAAGTTCGAAAACACACTTCTAGAACTTCTCTTTCACCCACAAAGATTTTCTTTAAATCAACAAAAGCTTAGTTAGAGTCTTTGGAGTCAAGTGTGACATGATCCATTGTATATGATTAGGTATATGAACTAGGCATGATACAGGATTTCTCAAGCTAAATTCTTGTAGGTTTGCGTTGAAGTTCGAAAACAACTTTTAAACTTTTCCTTCATCCACAATGATTTGCCTTTGAATGAATAAAATGTTTAGTTTGAGTCTTTGGAGTGAAATGTGTCATTATCCCTTGTTTGTGATTAAGTATAACAACTAGACATGCAACTGGATTCCTAAAGCTAAAGTTGCGTAGGTTTGTGTTGAAATTCAAAAAACATTTATAGAAATTCTTTTTTACCATCAAAGCTTTGCTTTGAATCAATAAAATGCTTAGTAAGATTCTTTGAGTTATATTGAATGATCCAAAGCTAAAGTCGTGTAAGCTCGTGTTAAAGTTACAAAAACGCTTCTAGAACTTCTCCTTCACTCATAAAGATTTGATTTAGATCAACAAAACGCTTAGTTTAGTGTCTTTGGATTCAAATGTGACAAGATCCTTTATATATGATTGAGTATACGAACTAGACATGCAACATGATTTTCAATTTAAAGTCCTGTAGATTTATGTTGAATTTCGAAAACACACTTCTAGAACTTCTCCTTTACCCACAAAGATTTGCTTTGAATCAATAAAATGCTTAGTTTGAGGATTTGGAGTCAAATGTGGAATTTTCCCTTGTATGTATTGAGTATAGCAACTAGACATGCAACTGATTCCTAAATATAAAGTCGTGTAAGTTTGTGTTGAAGTTCAAAAAACTCTTTAGAAATTCTTCTTTACCATCAAGCTTGCTTTGAATCAATAAACGCTTTGTTAGAGTCTTTGGAGTTAAATGTGACATGATCACTTGTATATGATTGTGTATAAAGAACTAATAATGTAACTATATTCCTAAAGCTAAAGTCGTGTAGGTTCGTGTTAAAGTTACAAAAACGCTTCTAGAACTTCTCCTTCACCCACAAAGATTTGATTTAAATCAATAAAACGCTTAGTTAGAGTCTTTGGAGTCAAATGTGACAAGATATCTTGTATATGATTGAGTGTAAGAACTAGACATGCAACTGGATTCTTAAAGCTAAAGTCATGTAGGTTTGTGTTGGAGTTCAAAAAACATTTGTACAACTTTTTCCTTTACCAACAAAGCTTTGCTTTGAATCAATAAAACACTTAGCTAGAGTCTTTGGAGTTTAATGTGAAAAGATCCTTGTATATAATTGAGTATAAGAACTAGACATGCAACTCGATTCCTAAAGCTAAAGTCGTGTAGGTTTTGTGTTAAAGTTTACAAAAACCACTTCTAGAACTTCTCCTTCACCCACATAGATTTTCTCTAAATCAATAAAACGCTTAGTTAGAGTCTTTGTAGTCAAATCTGATATGATCCTTGTATATGATTGAGTATAAGAACTAGACATGCAACTGGATTCGTAAACCTAAAGTTGTGTAGGTTTTTGTTGAAGTTACAAAAAACACTTTTAGAACTTTTCTTTCACCTACAAAGCTTTTTTTCTAAATCAATAAAACGCTTAGTTAGAGTCTTTGGAGTCACATGTGATATGATCCCTTATATATATGATTGAGTATAAGAACAAGACATGCAACTGGATTCGTAAAGCTAAAGTTGTGTAGGTTTGTGTTGAAGTTACAAAAAAGACTTCTAGAACTTTTTCTTCACCCACAAAGCTTTTCTCTACATGAATAAAGCGCTTAGTTAGAGTCTTTGGATTCAAATGTGACACGATCCCTTGTATATGATTAGTATACGAACTAGACATGCAACAGGATTTCTCATGCTAAAGTCCTATAGGTTTGTGTTGAAGTTCGAAAACACACTTCTAGAACTTCTCTTTCACCCACAAAAGTTTAAATCAACAAAATGCTTAGTTAGAGTCTTTGGAGTCAAGTGTGACCTGATCCATTGTATATGATTAGGTATATGAACTAGGCATGATACTGGATTTCTCAAGCTAAATTCTTGTAGGTTTGCGTTGAAGTTCGAAAACACACTTTTAAAACTTTTCCTTCACCCACAAATGATTTGCTTTGAATCAATAAAATGTTTAGTTTGAGTCTTTGGAGTCAAATGTGTCATTATCCCTTGTTTGTGATTAAGTATAACAACTAGACATGCAACTGGATTCCTAAACTAAAGTTGCGTAGGTTTGTGTTGAAATTCCAAAAAACATTTATAGAAATTCTTTTTTACCATCAAAAGCTTTGCTTTGAATCAATAAAACGCTTAGTAAGATTCTTTAGAGTTATATGTGACATGATCCCAAAGCTAAAGTTGTGTAAGCTCGTGTTAAAGTTACAAAAACGCTTCTAGAACTTCTCCTTCACTCATAAAGATTTGATTTAGATCAACAAAACGCTTAGTTAATGTCTTTGGATTCAAATGTGACAAGATCCCTTGTATATGATTGAGTATACGAACTAGACATGCAACATGATTTCTCAATTTAAAGTCCTGTAGATTTATGTTGAAATTCGAAAACACACTTCTAGAACTTCTCCTTTACCCACAAAGATTTGCTTTGAATCAATAAAATGCTTAGTTTGAGGATTTGGAGTCAAATGTGGAATTTTCCCTTGTATGTGATTGAGTATAACAACTAGACATGCAACTGGATTCCTAAATCTAAAGTCGTGTAAGTTTGTGTTGAAGTTCCAAAAAACTCTTTTAGAAATTCTTCTTTACCATCAAAGCTTTGCTTTGAATCAATAAAACGCTTTGTTAGAGTCTTTGGAGTTAAATGTGACATGATCACTTGTATATGATTGTCTATAAGAACTAATAATGCAACTATATTCCTAAAGCTAAAGTCGTGTAGGTTCGTGTTAAAGTTACAAAAACGCTTCTAGAACTTCTCCTTCACCCACAAAGATTTGATTTAAATCAATAAAACGCTTAGTTAGAGTCTTTGGAGTCAAATGTGACAAGATATCTTGTATATGATTGGTGTAAGAACTAGACATGCAACTGGATTCTTAAAGCTAAAGTCATGTAGGTTTGTGTTGGAGTTCAAAAAACATTTGTACAACTTTTCCTTTACCAACAAAGCTTTGCTTTGAATCAATAAAACACTTAGTTAGAGTCTTTGGAGTTTAATGTGAAAAGATCCCTTGTATATAATTGAGTATAAGAACTAGACATGCAACTCGATTCCTAAAGCTAAAGTCGTGTAGGTTTGTGTTAAAGTTACAAAAACACTTCTAGAACTTCTCCTTCACCCACATAGATTTTCTCTAAATCAATAAAACGCTTAGTTAGAGTCTTTGTAGTCAAATCTGATATGATCCCTTGTATATGATTGAGTATAAGAACTAGACATGCAACTGGATTCGTAAACCTAAAGTTGTGTAGGTTTTTGTTGAAGTTACAAAAAACACTTTTAGAACTTTTCTTTCACCTACAAAAGCTTTTTTCTAAATCAATAAAACGCTTAGTTAGAGTCTTTGGAGTCACATGTGATATAATCCTTTATATATATGATTGAGTATAAGTACAAGACATGCAACTGGATTCGTAAAGCTAAAGTTGTGTAGGTTTGTGTTGAAGTTACAAAAAAGACTTCTAGAACTTTTTCTTCACCCACAAAGCTTTTCTCTACATGAATAAAGCGCTTAGTTAGAGTCTTTGGATTCAAATGTGACACGATCCCTTGTATATGATTCAGTATACGAACTAGACATGCAACAGGATTTCTCATGCTAAAGTCCTATAGGTTTGTGTTGAAGTTCGAAAACACACTTCTAAAACTTCTCTTTCACCCAAAAAGTTTAAATCAACAAAATGCTTAGTTAGAGTCTTTGTAGTCAAGTGTGACCTGATCCATTGTATATGATTAGGTATATGAACCAGGCATGATACTGGATTTCTCAAGCTAAATTCTTGTAGGTTTGCGTTGAAGTTCGAAAACACACTTTTAAAACTTTTCCTTCACCCACAAAGATTTGCTTTGAATGAATAAAATGTTTAGTTTGAGTCTTTGGAGTCAAATGTGTCATTATCCCTTGTTTGTGATTAAGTATAACAACTAGACATGCAACTGGATTCCTAAATCTAAAGTTGCGTAGGTTTGTGTTGAAATTCCAAAAAACATTTATAGAAATTCTTTTTTACCATCAAAGCTTTGCTTTGAATCAATAAAACGCTTAGTAAGATTCTTTGGAGTTATATGTGACATGATCCCAAAGCTAAAGTCGTGTAAGCTCGTGTTAAAGTTACAAAAACGCTTCTAGAACTTCTCCTTCACTCATAAAGATTTGATTTAGATCAACAAAACGCTTAGTTAGTGTCTTTGGATTCAAATGTGACAAGATCCCTTGTATATGATTGAGTATACGAACTAGACATGCAACATGATTTCTCAATTTAAAGTCCTGTAGATTTATGTTGAAATTCGAAAACACACTTCTAGAACTTCTCCTTTACCCACAAAGATTTGCTTTGAATCAATAAAATGCTTAGTTTGAGGATTTGGAGTCAAATGTGGAATTTTCCCTTGTATGTGATTGAGTATAACAACTAGACATGCAACTGGATTCCTAAATCTAAAGTCGTGTAAGTTTGTGTTGAAGTTCCAAAAAACACTTTTAGAAATTCTTCTTTACCATCAACGCTTTGCTTTGAATCAATAAAACGCTTTGTTAGAGTGTTTGGAGTTACATGTGACATGATCACTTGTATATGATTGTATATAAGAACTAGTAATGCAACTATATTCCTAAAGCTAAAGTCGTGTAGGTTCGTGTTAAAGTTACAAAAACGCTTCTAGAACTTCTCCTTCACCCACAAAGATTTGATTGAAATCAATAAAACGCTTAGTTAGAGTCTTTGGAGTCAAATGTGACAAGATATCTTGTATATGATTGAGTGTAAAAACTAGACATGCAACTGGATTCTTAAAGCTAAAGTCATGTACGTTTGTGTTGGAGTTCCAAAAAACATTTGTACAACTTTTCCTTTACCAAAAAAGCTTTGCTTTGAATCAATAAAACACTTAGTTAGAGTCTTTGGCATTTAATGTGAAAAGATCCCTTGTATATAATTGAGTATAAGAACTAGAAATGTAACTCGATTCCTAAAGCTAAAGTCGTGTAGGTTTGTGTTAAAGTTACAAAAAACACTTCTAGAACTTTTCCTTCACCCACAAAGATTTTCTCTAAATCAATAAAACGCTTAGTTAGAGTCTTTGGATTCAAATCTGATATGATCCCTTGTATATGATTGAGTATAAGAAACTAGACATGCAACTGGATTCGTAAACCTAAAGTTGTGTAGGTTTTTGTTGAAGTTACAAAAACACTTTTAGAACTTTTCTTTCACCTACAAAGCTTTTTTCTAAATCAATAAAACGCTTAGTTAGAGTCTTTGGAGTCACATGTGATATGATCCCTTATATATATGATTGAGTATAAGAACAAGACATGCAACTGGATTCGTAAAGCTAAAGTTGTGTAGGTTTTGTGTTGAAGTTACAAAAAAGACTTCTATAACTTTTTCTTCACCCACAAAGCTTTTCTCTACATGAATAAAGCGCTTAGTTAGAGTCTTTGGATTCAAATGTGACACGATCCCTTGTATATGATTCAGTATACGAACTAGACATGCAACAGGATTTCTCATGCTAAAGTCCTGTAGGTTTGTGTTGAAGTTCGAAAACACACTTCTAGAACTTCTCTTTCACCCACAAAGTTTAAATCAACAAAATGCTTAGTTAGAGTCTTTGGAGTCAAGTGTGACCTGATCCATTGTATATGATTAGGTATATGAACTAGGCATGATACTGGATTCCTAAAGCTAAAGTTGCGTAGGTTTGTGTTGAAATTCCAAAAAACATTTATAGAAATTCTTTTTTTACCATCAAAGCTTTGCTTTGAATCAATAAAACGCTTAGTAAGATTCTTTGGAGTTATATGTGACATGATCCCAAAGCTAAAGTCGTGTAGGCTCGTGCTAAAGTTACAAAAACGCTTCTAGAACTTCTCCTTCACTCATAAAGATTTGATTTAGATCAACAAAACGCTTAGTTAGTGTCTTTGGATTCAAATGTGACAAGATCCCTTGTATATGATTGAGTATACGAACTAGACATGCAACAGGATTTCTCAATTTAAAGTCCTGTAGATTTATGTTGAAATTCGAAAACACACCTCTAGAACTTCTCCTTTACCCACAAAGATTTGCTTTGAATCAATAAAATGCTTAGTTTGAGGATTTGGAGTCAAATGTGGAATTTTCCCTTGTATGTGATTGAGTATAACAACTAGACATGCAACTGGATTCCTAAATCTGAAGTCGTGTAAGTTTGTGTTGAAGTTCCAAAAAACACTTTTAGAAATTCTTCTTTACCATCAAAGCTTTGCTTTGAATTAATAAAATGCTTTGTTAGAGTCTTTGGAGTTATATGTGACATGATCCCTTGTATATGATTGTGTATAAGAACTAGTAATGCAACTATATTCCTAAAGCTAAAGTCGTGTAGGTTCGTGTTAAAGTTACAAAAACGCTTCTAGAACTTCTCCTTCACCCACAAAGATTTGATTTAAATCAATAAAACGCTTAGTTAGAGTCTTTGGAGTCAAATATGACAAGATATCTTGTATATGATTGAGTGTAAGAACTAGACATGCAACTGGATTCTTAAAGCTAAAGTCATGTACGTTTGTGTTGGAGTTCCAAAAAACATTTGTACAACTTTTCCTTTACCAACAAAGCTTTGCTTTGAATCAATAAAACACTTAGTTAGAGTCTTTGGAGTTTAATGTGAAAAGATCCCTTGTATATGATTGAGTATAAGAACTAGACATGCAACTCGATTCCTAAAGCTAAAGTCGTGTAGGTTTGTGTTAAAGTTACAAAAAAACACTTCTAGAACTTCTCCTTCACCCACAAAGATTTTCTCTAAATCAATAAAACGCTTAGTTAGAGTTTTTGGAGTCAAATCTGATATGATCTCTTGTATATGATTGAGTATAAGAACTAGACATGCAACTGGATTCGTAAACCTAAAGTTGTGTAGGTTTTTGTTGAAGTTACAAAAAAACACTTCTAGAACTTTTCCTTCACCACAAAGCTTTCTCTAAATCAATAAAACGCTTATTAGAGTCTTTGGAGTCAAATGTGACATGATCCCTTTATATATGATTGAGTATAAGAACTAGACATGCAACTGGATTCGTAAAGCTAAAGTTGTGTAGGTTTGTGTTGAAGTTACAAAAAAGACTTCTAGAACTTTTTCTTCACCCACAAAGCTTTTCTCTACATGAATAAAGCGCTTAGTTAGAGTCTTTGGATTCAAATGTGACACGATCCCTTGTATATGATTCAGTATACGAACTAGACATGCAACAGGATTTCTCATGCTAAAGTCCTGTACGTTTGTGTTGAAGTTCGAAAACACACTTCTAGAACTTCTCTTTCACCCACAAAGATTTTCTTTAAATCAAAAATGCTTAGTTAGAGTCTTTGGAGTCAATGTGACATGATCCTTGTATATGATTGAGTATAACAACTAGACAGCAACTGGATTCCTAAAGCTAAAGTCGTGTAGGTTTGTGTTGAAGTTCCAAAAAACATTTTTTAGAAATTCTTGTTTACCATCAAAGCTTTGCTTTGAATCAATAAAACGCTTAGTTAGACTCTTTGGAGTTAAATATGGCATGATCCCTTGTATATGATTGTGTATAAGAACTAGTAATGCAACAATATTCCTAAAGCAAAATCTTGTAGGTTCGTGTTAAAGTTACAAAAACGCTTCTAGAACTTCTCCTTCACCCACAAAATTTGATTTAAATTAATAAAACGCTTAGTTAGAGTGTTTGGAGTCAAATCTGACAAGATCTCTTGTATATGATTGAGCATAGAACTAGACATGCAACTAGATTCCTAAGCTAAAGTGGTGTAGGTTTTGTGTTGAAGTTCCAAAAACTATTTGTAAAACTTTTCCTTTACCAACAAAGCTTTGCTTTATATCAATAAAACACTTAGTTAGAGTCTTTAGATTAAATGTTACATGATCCCTTGAATATGATTGAGTATAAGAACTAGACATGCAACTGGATTCCTAAATCTAAATCGTGTAGGTTTGTGTTAAAGTTACAAAAAACATTTCTAGAATTTCTCCTTCACCCACAAAGATTTTCTCTAAATTAATAAGACGCTTAATTAGAGTCTTTGGAGTCAAATGTGACATGATCCTTGTATATAATTGAGTATAAGAACTAGCATGCTACTGATTCCTAAAGCTAAAGTTGTGCAGGTTTGTGTTGAAGTTACAAAAAACACTTCTAGAACTTTTCCTTCACCCACAAATGTTTCTCTAAATCAATAAAATACTTAGTTAGAGTCTTTGAGTCAACTGAGACATGATCCCTTGTATATGATTGAGTATAAGAACTAGACATGCAACTGGATTCGTAAAGCTAAAGTTGTGTAGGTTTGTGTTGAAGTTACAAAAAACATTTCTATAACTTCTCCTTCACCCACAAAGATTTTCTCTAAATCAATAAAACGCTTAATTAGAGTCTTTGGAGTCAACTCTGACATGATCCCTTGTATATGATTGAGTATAAGAACTAGACATGCAACTGGATTCGTAAAGCTAAAGTTGTGTAGGTTTGTGTTGAAGTTACAAAAAAGACTTCTAGAACTTTTTCTTCACCCACAAAGCTTTTCTCTAAATCAATAAAGCGCTTAGTTAGAGTCTTTGGATTCAAATGTGACATGATCCCTTGTATATGATTAAGTATACGAACTAGACACGCAACTGAATTTCTCAAGCTAAAGTCATGTAGGTTTGTGTTGAAGTTCAAAAACACACTTCTAGAACTTCTCTTTCACCCACAAAGATTTGCTTTGAATCGACAAAATGCATAGTTTGAGTCTTTGTAGTCAAATGTGGCATTATCCCTTGTATGTGATTGAGTATATTAACTAGACATGCAACTTGATTCTTAAAGCTAAAGTTGTGTAGGTTTGTGTTGAAGTTCCAAAAAATATTTGTAGCACTTTTTCTTTAACAACAAAGCTTTGCTTTGAATCAATAAATTGATTAGTTAGTGACTTTAAAGTTAAATGTGACATGATCCCTTGTATATGATTGAGTATACGAACTAGACATTTAACTGGATTCGTGTTGAATTTTCCCTTGTATGTGATTGAGTATAAGAACTAGACATGCAACTCGATTCCTAAAGCTAAAGTCGTGTAGGTTTGTGTTAAAGTTACAAAAAACACTTCTAGAACTTCTCCTTCACCCACAAAAATTTTCTCTAAATCAATAAAACGCTTAGTTAGAATCTTTGGAGTCAAATCTGATACGATCCCTTGTATATGATTGAGTATAAGAACTAGACATGCAACTGGATTCGTAAACCTAAAGTTGTGTAGGTTTTGTTGAAGTTACAAAAAACACTTTTAGAACTTTTCTTTCACCTACAAAGCTTTTTTCTAAATCAATAAAACGCTTAGTTAGAGTCTTTGGAGTCACATGTGATATGATCCCTATATATATATGATTGAGTATAAGAACAAGACATGCAACTGGATTCGAAAAGCTAAAGTTGTGTAGGTTTGTGTTGAAGTTACAAAAAGACTTCTAGAACTTTTTTTCACCCACAAAGCTTTTTCTACATGAATAAAGCGCTTAGTTAGAGTCTTTGAATTCAACTGTGACGCGATCCCTTGTATATGATTCAGTATACGAACTAGACATGCAACAGGATTTCTCATGCTAAAGTCCTGTAGGTTTGTGTTGAAGTTCGAAAACACACTTCTAGAACTTCTCTTCACCCACAAAGATTTTCTTTAAATCAACAAAATGCTTAGTTAGAGTCTTTGGAGTCAAGTGTGACATGATCCATTGTATATGATTAGGTATATGAACTAGGCATGATACAGGATTTCTCAAGCTAAATTCTTGTAGGTTTGCGTTGAAGTTCGAAACACACTTTTAAAACTTTTCCTTCACCCACAAAGATTTGCTTTAATGAATAAAATGTTTAGTTTGAGTCTTTGGAGTGAAATGTGTCATTATCCCTTGTTTGTGATTAAGTATAACAACTAGACATGCAACTGGTCCTAAAGCTAAAGTTGCGTAGGTTTGTGATGAAATTCCAAAAAACATTTATAGAAATTCTTTTTTACCATCAAAGCTTTGCTTTGAATCAATAAAACGCTTAGTAAGATTCTTTGGAGTTATATGTGACATGATCCCAAAGCTAAAGTCGTGTAAGCTCGTGTTAAAGTTACAAAAACGCTTCTAGAACTTCTCTTCACTCATAAAGATTTTCTATAGATCAAACAAAACGCTTAGTTAGTGTCTTTGGAGTCAAATGTGACAAGATCCCTTATATATGATTGAGTATACGAACTAGACATGCAACATGATTTCTCAATTTAAAGTCCTGTAGATTTATGTTGAAATTCGAAAACACACTTCTAGAACTTCTCCTTTACCCACAAAGATTTGCTTTGAATCAATAAAATGCTTAGTTTGAGGATTTGGAGTCAAATGTGGAATTTTCCCTTGTATGTGATTGAGTATAACAACTAGACATGCAACTGGATTCCTAAATCTAAAGTCGTGTAAGTTTGTGTTAAGTTTCCAAAAAACTCTTTTAGAAATTCTTCTTTACCATCAAAGCTTTGCTTTGAATCAATAAAACGCTTTGTTAGAGTCTTTGGAGTTAAATGTGACATGATCATTGTATATTGATTGTGTATAAGAACTATAATGCAACTATATTCCTAAAGCTAAAGTTGTAGGTTCGTGTTAAAGTTACAAAAAACGCTTCTAGAACTTCTCTTTCACCCACAAAGATTTGATTTAAATCAATAAAACGCTTAGTTAGAGTCTTTGGAGTCAAATGTGACAAGATATCTTGTATATGATTGGTGTAAGAACTAGACATGCAACTGGATTCTTAAAGCTAAAGTCATGTAGGTTTGTGTTGGAGTTCAAAAAACATTGTACAACTTTTCCTTTACCAACAAAGCTTTGCTTTGAATCAATAAAACACTTAGTTAGAGTCTTTGGAGTTTAATGTGAAAAGATCCCTTGTATATAATTGAGTATAAGAACTAGACATGCAACTCGATTCCTAAAGCTAAAGTCGTGTAGGTTTGTGTTAAAGTTACAAAACCACTTCTAGAACTTCTCCTTCACCCCACATAGATTTTCTCTAAATCAATAAAACGCTTAGTTAGAGTCTTTGTAGTCAAATCTGATATGATCCCTTGTATATGATTGAGTATAAGAACTAGACATGCAACTGGATTCGTAAACCTAAAGTTGTGTAGGTTTTTGTTGAAGTTACAAAAAACACTTTTAGAACTTTTCTTTCACCTACAAAGCTTTTTTCTAAATCAATAAAACGCTTAGTTAGAGTCTTTGGAGTCACATGTGATATGATCCCTTATATATATGATTGAGTATAAGTACAAGACATGCAACTGGATTCGTAAAGCTAAAGTTGTGTAGGTTTGTGTTGAAGTTACAAAAAAGACTTCTAGAACTTTTTCTTCACCCACAAAGCTTTTCTCTACATGAATAAAGCGGTTAGTTAGAGTCTTTGGATTCAAATGTGACACGATCCCTTGTATATGATTCAGTATACGAACTAGACATGCAACAGGATTTCTCATGCTAAAGTCCTATAGGTTTTGTGTGAAGTTCGAAAACACACTTCTAGAACTTCTCTTTCACCCAAAAAGTTTAAATCAACAAAATGCTTAGTTAGAGTCTTTGTAGTCAAGTGTGACCTGATCCTTGTATATGATTAGGTATATGAACCAGGCATGATACTGGATTTCTCAAGCTAAATTCTTGTAGGTTTGCGTTGAAGTTCGAAAACACACTTTAAAACTTTTCCTTCACCCACAAAATTTGCTTTGAATGAATAAAATGTTTAGTTTGAGTCTTTGGAGTCAAATGTGTCATTATCCTTGTTTGTGATTAAGTATAACAACTAGACATGCAACTGGATTCCTAAATCTAAAGTTGCGTAGGTTTGTGTTGAAATTCCAAAAAACATTTATAGAAATTCTTTTTTTACCATCAAAGCTTTGCTTTGAATCAATAAAACGCTTAGTAAGATTCTTTGGAGTTATATGTGACATGATCCCAAAGCTAAAGTCGTGTAAGCTCGTGTTTAAAGTTACAAAAACGCTTCTAGAACTTCTCCTTCACTCATAAAGATTTGATTTAGATCAACAAAACGCTTAGTTAGTGTCTTTGGATTCAAATGTGACAAGATCCCTTGTATATGATTGAGTATACGAACTAGACATGCAACATGATTTCTCAATTTAAAGTCCTGTAATTTATGTGAAATTCGAAAACACACTTCTACTTCTCCTTTACCCACAAAGATTTGCTTGAATCAATAAAATGCTTAGTTTGAGGATTTGGAGTCAAATGTGGAATTTTCCCTTGTATGTGATTAGTATTAAACAACTAGACATGCAACTGGATTCCTAAATCTAAAGTCGTGTAAGTTTGTGTTGAAGTTCCAAAAACACTTTTAGAAATTCTTCTTTACCATCAAAGCTTTTGCTTTGAATCAATAAAACGCTTTGTTAGAGTCTTTGGAGTACATGTGACATGATCACTCTGTATATGATTGTATATAAGAACTAGTAATGCAACTATATTCCTAAAGCTAAAGTCGTGTAGGTTCGTGTTAAAGTTACAAAAACGCTTCTAGAACTTCTCCCTTCACCCA